>RJWT010026777.1:0-15705 GCA_004365215.1 Cuniculus paca | reverse complement strand
GCAGAGCTGAATTTAATAGTTACCAAAGAAATGCATATTAGAACAGGAGTGAGCTTTATAAACATATTATCTCTTTGTTTACCAGAAATTTGAACCCAATCTTTTATTTACTTTTTAATTTCTGTTAACTTTTTCATGTGCAATTTCTTATTTTTCATGGAGTTAAATAAATGGTTATTTCTTTTTTTTGTATGCTTGTTTTATTTAGATAATCAGCCTCTCTTCAAAAAGTGCATACATATTCAGATATATTTTCTCTGATTTTCTTTATTAACATTTACCTTTTTAATTCCTCAGGCCTCAGGTATGAACTGAAGATGTATATGAATTCTCCAATTCTCATCCCCTGCCAAATTAGATTATAGTCATTAATTAGAAAATTTTTTCATTATTCTTTGGTTTGTGATGTGTCTTTTACCCTGTAGGAATAATCTTCTAAGCCACCTTCCCTTTTGCAGTAGTCTGTCTTTATCTGCCAGCAATGGAGTTTAATTTGCTCATTCAAAATGAATCTTGTTACAATTTTTAATCTAATAGAGCTAAACCTATAAATTAATGTGGAGAGATTTAAAATCTTGACACAATTGAGAAAGCCAAAAGAAAAGTGGAGATGCATTTTTCTTATACATCAACATAAAATAAGTTTTCATATTTTATCTCTATAGTACATTTACTTTTCTCATTGCAGTAATTCCTACTTAATTTTTTATTGGTATTTCAAATGGGAGTTTTTGAATTGGGTACATAAAATTAGAATTGATGCATGTCTTTTTTATTTTGCTGAACTCTCCTATGAATTCTATTTTCAACTGAATACTTTTCTAGAGTCTCTCCATCATGTCTTCCATAGCTAATAAAAATATTTCCTCTTTCTTTATATTATGGTCTTGTTGTTATTGAATTATATTTAAGAGAATTTTAAAAATATTATTATTTTAAAAATAGATATAAATCTTATCTGAGACTGATCTGAAGAAATGCCTTTTGCACTTTTTTCACTGCATATAATGTTGGATGCAGTTTGAAATGAACACACGGAACCCATTTTTCTTCTTTTTAAAGGATTTTGAAATACAAATGGGCATAGTATTTTATCATATGCCTTCTACTATCCCATTAAAGGGATAATACAATTTTTCTTATTTATCCTTTTAATGTGACATATGATGTTAATCAGTTTTATAAACATAATCCACTTTGCACTGCTTAGATGAATATTCTTCGCATAATAAATTATTGACTTCTATTCCAGTCGCGCAAAGCAATTATGGACAATATCACTGGCAAAGTAGAATGGATTTGACACAGCATTGATGAGAGAAAATTTATTAACAGAAAAAAGCAGATTCCTTGTAACCTTTTGCTCCATAGCTTAGGGAATATGCATGGCACATAGTGCACCTTAGTTCATGTGTCAGACCATGACCTGGCTCTAGTCTCACCTAATATGTTCATGCAGAATGCTAGGAAGAGTCTGTGGTTATGGAAGAATGGAAGACTATTAATCTACAAGAGCCTTTTCAGAGACTAAAACCCCAGGATGTAGTGGTTAGTATGGGCCTGTTCTTCCCTAGTAACTCAGGTTTCGCAAGCCAGCTCTCCTAGACTATCAAAAGGGTGAAGAAAATAAACCTGTTGGGCCAGAAGGATTTTTCTTTGCTATGTATAACTTTATTCACAACTCTAGTGTTCATATTCATCTAGAAGATTGAGATATACTACTACCGTGTTTTTAAACTTTTCTGCGTAGTCCTGTATTTCACATGGTTTTCTTCAGAAATAAGTCGCTCAAAGGCTTGGGTGTATTTCATTTGAACCATGTGTTTAATTTTGAATTTAACTTTATTGTAATTGATTCTAATTATTTTCCTGGGTCTCACTTGTGTTAACTTTATGCCTCTTTTGGTGAACCTGTTTCTTGTTTGGTTTTGTATTTCGTTTACGTAAAATGTTTTGTGTGTTGATTTTTGCAATAATTTGGAAAATGGAGAAATTGATTTTAATTTTAATAACAGCAAATTTAAGAATTTTCATAGATTTAAAAAATGTGTATATGTGATAGTCTTGTGCAAACAAAAGAAGTCAAATTTGAACTTTATTTTATGGAAAAATAGGCATAGTACTTTTACTCTTTCTCCCTATTTAATGCAATTTTCATTAATCGGAGGTTGCAAACCTATTATTTAAACACAGTGTTCTTGTTTCAAAGCATATTTTGTCATTTCCATCCTATATTAGTTACCATAGTTACACCAATCATTTAGACCTATCAGTGTCAATCTTTCTCCCCATAATATTTAGTGATTTCTGAATAATTCTTGTGCTGGATTCTGTGTTTTTTGCAGGTTCTTCATTACCACATGGCCTCTCAATGACACAGTTTTAAATTTGATTTATTTTTATTTTCCAGTGCACAGATTAGCATCTTTAATCTGCTTTTTCCTGTAAGTATTTGAGTATTTTTCCTGAACCTTGAAGCTCACAGTTTGCTATTCTATGCTCAAACATGAATGCTGATTTGAATGGTGACCCTTTTTTTGTGCGTTCACCTTCTCCTGTCTCCATTGGCAGGACTCAAAGACCACTTCTAGACCATTTTCTGCAAAGAAAGGAATAACAGTAATAAAATAGAACTTTTCTGATTGTAGAATAGTTTTTGTAAGATGAAATGTTTTTCAAGGTAGAATGTTTCAGAACAACCTCTATTTTTGTTTGGAAAATCAAGAGATAAACAAGAAACACATTGGTTATTAAAATTTCCACAAACACAGTGAGGCATCTTGTTCTTTTTTCTACTCTGGAGGGAGCTACAATTGTTTTCAGATTCATTTCTGTGGAAATGAACATTCTTTTAAAGTTGTCTCTGTGTCCTTTATTCTCAATATCTATTATCTTCTCTTAACTTTATATATCTTCATTCTGTGTTGTAGGATTTCATCTCAAGCACATTCTTTTATGTTTAAAGGCCTGTTATGCTACACCAGCCCAGCTATTTGGTGCTGACAATGCAGATTTTATTTCAGGATCTAAATTTTTAAAAAAAACTACGTTTGATCTCTTCTTTTTGTCTGTTTGCTAAAAGCATGTCTTTACATCTCATTGAGAGCAAGAACCAGAAGTTAAATTTTTTTCTTGTTTCCTGGAGTAAGCCTATTTCTGGGAAAGGATTTATTTTTAACATTTTAAAATTGTACAATACCAAACATGAAGAGAGAATTGCATAAAACTTATGTATGGTTATAACAGAATGCTTAAACTTAACATCCACCTAACTCCAATATAGATCAAGGAATTGGATGTGGCCAGTATCCTCAAGGACTTTGTAGCACCAGCTGCAAAATTACAAAGGCTCAGTGAAAAAATTAAAATGTTCCCAAATCATTTAAAATGTCAAGACATCCAGGGCAGAATCTTAAATTGATACAGGGCCCTTTGGGGAATGGGTCATTGTGCAACAGCACAAGTTTTACACTAACTTTCAAAGATGCTGTGAAGAGTAAGTGAGATAATGTATGTATAACCAGTATGTTAAGTAGATTATGAAGCATGGATTTTGATTTAAATGCAACTTTATATTCTTGCTTCCCATAGTCAACCAGGGTAATCTCTTGCCCTTGGAAGAAACGTCCAGCAGGTCCAAGATTATTATGGAGATTCTTAGATGGAACAGATTAATCTAGAAGCACAAGTCACAAATATTGTATCATGAAATAATTTTAATGCCTACTTCACAATAAACCTCTGACTTTTACAACTTAATAATTTTTCCCTAAGCTTGTACCTGCTTTGACCTCAGAACCATATTAAAGGAAGGTGGGGCCTCCGCTTGTACTCACTGCTCTTTCATTCTGCCAAGATTTAAGTAGGAATAGGGTTAAGCAGATGACACAGTACTGTTTGGTTTTATGATTTAGATCATTGACCTTGGCAGATCTTCCAGTTTTCTTTTCCTTTCTCATAGGGCATTTAAGAGATGTATCTATTGAGGAGTTCTCTGCTGGTTCCTCTTCTGCTCTGAAGGATGCATCTCAGGTCTGTGCATGCTTGTGATTTCTTATAGGCCACTTGCTGTCTACAAGTATTTGTATTAACTATTAGGCAGGTACTCTTAGAGACTTTCACCTGTGCTTGTGATGAAGGGAGTTCCACCCCCTTAAAAGACTGTTAATGTGCCTTCAAGATTGCCTCTTTATTTTACTTAAAGCCCTCCAGAGACCTTACAAGGAAATGTCTAAAACCACATTTTTATAGTTTTACTTGCAGTAAACTTTGCTCATTATAATACTAAATTCTCTACCCGGAAGTAATCTTATCTGCTACTTTTTGAACACTTAATGTGAAGAAGCATGACTTAGAGCTGAGCATGCTTAGGAATGGATTTGGCTCTACATGGAATGACAAGTCTTTCCTACCAGAATACAAGGTGTGATTGAAAGACAGTGAATACAGAAAGTTAAAAAAATATTACAGTAAAAGACACATTGCCACTAATCCCCCTCAAAAATACTCCTCAAGCATACAACTTATACCATCATTCTTGACACTTTCTGAGCAGTTTTGAAGTCTTCCTTTTTGAGTATCTTTGGTTGGGCTGTCGTGGCTTCTTTCTTGTGCTGAAAGGATTCATGGTCATTTTGACTTTGAGGAAGAGCTGAAAGTTGCACACTTCCAGCTTCGGTGAGAAAGGACACAAAAATCTTTCTACAAGTCTGCCTTTCTGTTGGATAGTACTCAGCAGCAGCATTAACCTGTATTTTTTATCATACCTCAGAAACACTCATGAAATAGGACTTCCAGAACTACTTTAGAAAGGGGGAAGAATAATGGGACAAGCGTATTTAATGAGAGGGGGAGTCTTTTGGGAAGGATTAGTGGCAGTGTATCTTTTACCTACTGTAATGAACTTAAGTTTTAAACATTCACTGCATTTGTTGATCATACTGTACATTTATGATGACTTTCTTCAGTGGAAGTTCCTTGCTTTCTTTGCTTGAGGAGACCCCACTTTGGTAATTATATCCAGTGTTCTTTACATGACTCAAGTAATACATTTTTCTTTATTCATTTATTTCCCAGTTGTGCTTATCCATTTCTCACTCACCAAGAGGTGAAACTATTGTGTTCTGTTATACTTATTGATGCATCATTCTGCTATAGACGCCTTTGGCCTTCAGGTAGCAGTTTTAGCCAGGACCCAGCATGAATTCATGCTTTTCTCTCTCCTGGCCCACATCTGGTCCCTAGGGGAATTCTCAGTATTGTATCCCCTACTGTGATGAGTTGAAGACAGCAGGTTTTTCCTAATACCGGGTAGTTGTGTATCTCTGCTACTCAGTGGGGCAAGCATTCTTTTTCTAGCCATCTGCATTACCACGGAAAGGGTGTGACATCAGTCTACCATTTGATGTATATATAAATCAGACATTGGTACTCTGGAGCTCCAACTCTGGGAAGCTGTCCTAAACAGTTTTAAAAGTTCTCTGTCACTGGAGAACCAAGGGGTTTCCCCAAAGAAGACATGAGAACCTCAACTCACTCTACTCAGTGGGTTGTGGGTTTACTGACTTCTATCACAGAAAAAGAATTGTCAAGACATATCAGCGAAAGGTGTAAAGAAGTTCATTAGGCAGAGCTTGAAAAATACATACTTAGCAAGAATAATGTGGGCCTTCAAGAAAGAAAGTTCAGTATGGTAAAGATGGGGTTTTTATATAGTTTGGGGAACATCCTTGAGTTAGGATGCCCATCAGATGAGTCATCTGGTGGGCTATGCATGTGTTTGAGGTTGACATAAGCTTTCACTTTCTGAGCAGGGAGACACAATTTACAGGTGAAAAGCATTTGCCCAATTTACAGGCTCATTGTGTCTTTTAGAGAAAGAAAATCCTGGAATGGAAAAAGAGCTGAGTAATTTATGTACTGAAGCTGCATTTTTTTCCTTATGAGCAAAATTTAAAAATTATTATTTTCCTTGTTTCCTTTCTACTTATTTTCATTTCTTTTACCCCTCACTCTTGAAGACTATTTTCCTCATACCATGCATCTTTCCAGGTAAACTTGAGGTTAGAAAACATGCTGAGGAGGACAAGAGCCTCTTCGGAAGATACAAAGTGCCCACAATGACATAAAAATTCAGTTTCAAAACACAAATATAAAATGTGAGATCTTGTCATTAGTGTTTAAGGAAAAACAATGCTTCTCTGTCCAGTTAGAATGTGAAATGTACAGTGCATAAAACTGACCCTGCCTTGTTCAAGTTTCAATAATCAAGTACTTTCTGGATTTTTTGGGGGGGGCACTGAGGATTGAACTCAAGACCTTACGCTTGCCAGGCAGGCGCTTAGGCCACTGAGCTAGATCCCTGGCCCTTGTCTTTTTAAGACAGGGTCTCACTATGCCATTCAGGCTGGCCTTGAGCTCACTTTGTAGCCCAGGCTGGTCTCAAACTCATGATGATCCTTCTGTCTCAGCCTCCCGAGTGCTGGGATTACAGTTGTGAGCCACCTTGCCCGGCTGGATTTTTTGATAATAGAGAGCTGAGTATAAAACAGAAGCCAACTGTCAGTTGTATGCAAATTTATCTTATTTTGAAACACTTTGTTTTATAGTATTTTTCATCAGTCTTCTTGAATCTCTCCCTGACAGCTATTTATGAGCTTGAGGTTTTCAAGGGTTATGAAATGGGTTCTCTTGCATCCCTTTGTAGATCCTGCTTAGTTTACAATAGAAGTTGTTTCCTTTCTCATTTATTATCTGGTAAGTCATCATTGGCGCTTCAGTTCTTCTAGTATTGTGAACCATGTACAAAATTTTTTAGAATGCTTTGTCAATCACAGTTATTTATCCTTCCCCATAGATACTATTTTTAAAATTCTACTTATCCTTTTAACAAAGAGTAAAGCACATAGACTCATTGGGAGCATTATTGTAATTCACTTTGCCATGGATATGGGTGGAAAAAAGTGTTCCTTTAAGGACCTTAGTAGATGTGGGCTGTGGGCAGGAGAACAAGAAGCCAGTGCATTCCTGTGAGTCAGAGCTTATCGCAGGCCATAGGGACAAGAACAAGAATCCAACTTCTTCCCTGTGAGCTGGAACACACAGGCTGGGTGACAGGAAGAGCCAAGGTCCCTGCCCCAACACACACACACCGTAAGCAACCAGCTGATTCAGAGAAGCCAGGCTGAGATGACAGCTATTGAAAGTAAAATAACCAAACCAAACCGAACCAAACCAAACCAAACCAAACAAGACAAAACAAGACAAAACCTAAATGCTTGTAGTGTTTAGTGTTTTATTGACTTTGCAGGTCTAAAGCTGTAAGTCTGATCATCTATTTAGAGAATAACAATATGCAATATAGCAACTACAGGGGAATCTCCTTCCGAAGGTGGTAGCCCTTGTTAATTGCCTGTTATCTTGTTTTAAAGTCCTATATCATTTTCATTGTTTTGTTTGGTTTGATTATATCTGATGGCATGGGCGGCTATTTCAAAGATAACAAGATATGTTATGGTAGCCATTTTTGATTTCCTATTATCTTGTTTTGAAGTCCTGCATCACTTTCATTGTTTTGTTTTGATTGGCTTTATTCTGCTCTGTTTTATTCAATTTTATTATGTCTGGTCATGAGGGAAACTGTTTTGAAGATAATAAGAGGCATTATGATAGCCATTGTTGATTTTCTATTATCTGATTTTGAAATCCTGTATCACTTTCACTGTTTTATTTTGAATGACTTTACGGTATTTTATTTTGCTTGGTTTTATTTTCTTTAAAAAAAATGTTAAAAAAAAAAAGAACTGAAGTAAAGGAAAAACTAGTATGTATCACCTCTAAAGTGGTTTTGTGGCACACAGTAGATATTTTTAAATGTCATTTCCTTTTTCTAGGGAAACCAACAAGACAGGTGAATGTGTTGGAAGGAAGTGGTAGGGAAATTATATGTATGCAGCTTGGTGAATTCTGTCCAGTTTCTGCACAAAGAGGCAAAAAGAAGTTTCAAGTAGGAGATTTTATGTGGATCCTGAAGGCAAAGTGCTAATTTGATCTGAGGTTACTGGGCTCCTACCTGAGACATAGGATTCCAAAACCCAGTTAACTTGAACAGCTAGTGGAAGTAGAAATGTGAATTTAAGAATAGGTTACAAAAGGGAGCAGGCTCTCAATCCTAACTCATGAATAAACTATTAGGAGAATGGGGTCAAACATTTGAAGAACACATTTCCTGTTTTGTTTTTGTTTTTTCTCTGAACCACATAGAAGATTCTTTTCAAAATAGCTCCCCTCTTCTTCTTCTTCTTTCAGTACTGTGGATTGAAATTCAGGACTAGCTCATGCTTGGCAAGTACTCTACCACTGAAGTACATCCCTGGAGCTTTTTATTTATTTTTTTACTTCGATAAGTGTTCTCACTACATTGCCCATGTTGGCTTCAAACTTAAAATCTTCCTCTTCCAGTCTCTTAGGCTGACTGAAGTTATGCAGTAGAGTAAAAAGCATTCAAAAAGGATTTTTAAAAACATTTCCAGCATTCTTCTCACACATTAGAAAATGTTTAAAATATAACAAAAAATTAATTTGCATTGTTGTCTTTAAAGTTAACATTCAGTTATCAGTATAGCACAAGGATGATTTACTGAAGAAATATTTCTGTGCTTCCATCTTATCAGGCACTTTATTTTTTTTTTGGTGTTGGGGATTGAACTCACAGGCACTGAGCTATACTCTCAGCCCTTACCAGGCACTTTGTAAGAACTAGAGTCAACAATAAACAAAAAACTACATACAGCCTTGTTCACATGGAACTTGCCACACAAACTTGTAACACATAACTATTTCATTTAATCATAAGTGCTAAAAAATAATAAGTTATGAGAAAGAGATGAAGTGGAACACAATGAAATGGAAAGACAAGCAGGTTTAGTGAAGACTGGTCAAGAAAGCAGTGTTTTCTTTAGTAAAATTCTTGGGTGTCTAAATCAAATAAGAAAATCATGATGACATTTGAAGAAAAAGTGTCTAGAATAAGAGCAAATGGAAGTTCAAAACATTGACTTTAATAATTGAAGAGGTAGCAATAAGGACAGAAGTAGCAGAAGCTACAATGTATTACTATACATACTATATTCTTTAAAAAATTTCTGCACTCTTATGTGTCTCTATGTTAATATGAATTTTTTTGAGGTACTTAAGAGTTCATTTTTGTGTGTCTATGTGCATGGAAGGATTGCCTAGAGATTCACTTTTCTTTAAATTATCTTTAAAATTATGTGATTGCAGATTGATGTACAATTATGATGAATAATAGAGTAAGATCTTGTATACATCTTGTATACATCTAGTCTCTTCCAGTGGTAATAAGTTGCAAAGGTTGAGTATAGTAAAACAATTAGGATATTGACGTTGGTACAATTCATCTACATTGTTGAAATTTCTCTGCTTTTATTTGCATTTGTGTTCCTTTAGTTCTATGGAGTTTATCACATGTGAAAATTTGATCACCAGGAGCAGAGGATATAGCTCAGTAGCACGGTACCCGCCTGGCAAACACGAGGTCCTGAGGTAGATTCCCAGTTTAAAAACAAACAAACAAACAAATAAAAAAATTTTGAGCACCACTGCAATCAAGGTGCAGACAATTCCAGAATTTTAAAAGTTCTTCATGCTTTTATGGGCACATTATTTCCCTCTTCACACTTGCTCCTAGAAACCACTCATCTCTTCTCCATTTTTATAATTTCATTATTTTTATAATGTCATAGGAAGGAAAGTTTATAATATATAATCTCTTAGGATTGCATTTTTGACTTGGTGTAATTCCTTTAACATTCATTCGAGTTATATCTTTTAATATTTCCTTTTTGTCTTACTTTTCAGCAGCATTCCATGGTTTGACTGTGTCACAATTTGTTTGAACATTCATCTGTTGAGGGACATTGTGCTACCTCCATTTTTTGGATTTTGCACATGAAGCAACTATGAGCACTTGTGTACAGGTTGTCATGTGAACATTAGTTTTCTTTTCTTTTGGATGAATGCTCAAGGGTGGAATGCTGAGTCATGTGGAAAGTCATGCTTAGTGTTGTGAAAAATTGTCAGTGGTCTCCAGAGCAATTGTATTATTGTCCATTTCCAAAACCAAAATATGATTCTCCACATCTTTGCCAGCACTTGGTATTGTCATTAGTTTTTATGTTAGTATTCTAGTAAGTGTTACTTTGTTTTTCAAAGTTAGTGTTCATTTTACTAAATTTATATATTCAAAAGTCTTACTCATCTTTAAGTGTATAAGTGCAGCTTATGTGATTATACTATAGATACGCCTCAGAAAACTTAGCAATCTTTTTCAAGTGTCCTTTTAATAGTGGCTTTTATCATTTACATATTAATTAATCACTTTTCAACATTGTACATTAGATATGATTGATTCCTTTTTAAAGTACTTTAATTGCCTAACAAATGAAACCTTTGCAGTACTTAAAAAAATTATAAATCTAAGAAATTAAACTTTTAAATAAAATGAAACTAAAGTTCTAAGTGTTCCAATATGTCACTTAATAGCTTTAGACTTGTCATTTTAAATTGAGAACTTATTAAGTTTACACAGTTAAATTGAAGTCAGAGTTTTTTGACAAATATGTGAGAGAAATTCAGTGGGTGAAAGATTTTTTTTCTTAACAAATAGTGTTGGAATACTTGGACATCAATGGCCCAAAAAATGAACCTTGATCTTAAACTCACATATTTTACAAAACTTAATTCTAAATGGAGTCTCATAACCTAAATGTTAAAGATAAATCTACAAAACTTTTAGAGAGAGTATAATAGAAAATTTTCATGATTTAGTGTTAGGTGGTAAGTTCTTGGACGTGAAATCAAAGGCATAGTCCACAAAAAAAATCCATAAATTGAACTTTGTCAAAATTAAAAACCTTTTGCTTTATGAAAGAGCTGGTTAATACAGAAAAAAGAAAATCCACCAACCAAATGAATATATTTGCAAATCATTTTAAATCATATATTCAGCAAAGTAAAGCACCTCAGGGGATATTGTATTATTCAAACTCATATGTAAAAAAAAAATCAGAAACAATCCAATGAGAAAAATGAACAGAAGTTGAGAATTTCTCTAAAGAAGACATAAAGATAGTAGCAAATAAATATATGAAAACATGTCTAATATTATTAGGTACTAAGGAAATGCAAATTAAAACTGTCATAAGATACCGCTGCACATTTATTAAAATGATAAAAAACACAAATCATGCCAAATGCTGTTGAGGGCACAAGAAGTTTCTCTTATACTGTTGGTATAAATATAAAGTAGTGTATGCATTCTGAAAGTCAGTCTGGCACTTTCCAAAAGTTAAATATGTGTTTACCCTATCACCCACAATAGGTAGTTTCATTTTTTCCTGTGTAATATGTGTACTTTACATTTCTATTCAACTTGTTTTATTGCTTTTGTATGCATTGCTCTTGTATGTAGGAATTCAAGTAGGGTATCATAGAGAAATTAGATATGTTTATCTCATTCTTAAATAGAGATATCTTTATCTCATTCTTAAAAGTATTCAAATTCTCAACAGTAACATATAAATTAGTTTTGAAAATTTTTCTGCTACAAGTTTGGTCATTTTCTTGTATATCTAGATTTTGAAGGATTTTCTTTTTTTTTGATCATGAGTGAATTTTTGTTTTAGATATTTTTCTTGCATTAATTGATATTATTATGTGATTTTTCTTCTTAATCCTGTTGATATGGTTTATTATATTTATTGATTTTCAAATGTTGATCCAGACTTGTATCTGGAATAAATCCCACATGGCCATAATTTGTAATTTTTATTTAATTTTCCACATTGTTTGATTTGATTTGCTAATATTTTCTTGAGATTTTTTCTATGATCATGTGAAATACTAATTCATCATGTTTTTTCTTATAATGCTTTAATCTGGGTTTGTATTAAAGAAAAACTGACCTCATAGGATTAAAGTGCTAGTTATTCTGCTCTTATTTTGTGAATGTGATTTTAGAAACTTCATACTATTTTTTCATTAGACGTTTAGTGGAGTGATACCATCTGGACTTGATGCTTTATTTATTTATTTTTGGAATGTCATTAATTAATGGCAATTTCTTTACTAGATATAAGACTATTATAGACTGGAGTGACAGTTTTCTAGCTCTATACTTGTTTCGACTCAATTTGAAAAGTTAAAGGATGTTTTTAAAGATATAAATTTAGTTAAGCATTGGATTTGGAATTCAAATCCAAGTCTTCTAACTTTGGATACTGAATCAGTCTAGAGGCTACAAGAGGAGTGGAAATACTCATGGAAATGCTTGTAGCATAAATCACTGTGTACTACATACCATAGAATATTAATAAACAGGTCATCAGGGTTTCAAGGAGAGAGATTCATCACATCTTTATAAAAATTATTAGTAGTAGTACATGTTTGTAATATATAATGATTACATTCACTGTGAGGTACACATACATAACACAACTTAATTCTTTTTTTTCATCTTAGATTTGGAATATGAAAATTTATCACTGAAAATATTTAAATAGGATTTTACATCTTTACGCATTACAGACTTTTCCCCTAAAAGATATAATAATGTAACTAACTCTTCTCATAATTAAGTTTTAAATCATATAAAATTTTAATTTAACATTTTCCCTTTAGTGTTATTTTCTAATAAGGAGTTCATATTCTTCATTCACATGAAACAATTATTTTGTACTAGTGTGGTGAAAAGATTACAAAGTAAGCTTCTTTGTAATTACTTGAAAATATGATATAATAAATAGTAATGTGTGTATTTAGTACTCAGATTTTGGTTTTGAAATACCAATCCCTACTTAATACAAGCAGGGATCATTTGAGAAAGATTTATCCCATGGTTGTGTGACGCAGGGAAAATGCATGATGAATCATTGTATCGTACAGTGAGAAAGTAGTTTAAAACTTTTGAGGACCTAAGAACTGACCTGAAGAAATTCCCACTGGTCAAATTTCAAGCAGTTTGAATTTCAAAGTGGATTATGCTGATCATAGTATATTAAATGAAAAAAGAATAAGATTAGCCATGGATCCACAGAGATATTTTGGCAAAATAAAGTGATGGAGGAAAAAATAACTTTCTTCTTTACAGAAGAATAGTAACTAATAAAAAAAATGATAGAGCTAGAAGTGTTCATTTTCATGTAAAATATAATAATTATTTCAGGCAAAACTGATAGATATTCATAGATATACACAGTGGGTAAAACGCTTCTGGAGGAAAAACAGTCATATGTAAATGTATCAAATAGATTATTAATTACAAAAGAAAATAGCTATGTTTGTAATGAAATCTGACAAATACTACACTGATATTACTATTACTAATAATGGGGTAATTGGCAACATTTGTCCCTTATTACAAAGAAGGGAAAGTAGAGAATCACCTATTGTATCATTATTACCGAAATATGTTTAAAGTGAAATTAGCCATGAGGCAACAATAAACAAAAATCACCTTATAAGATACTGTATAAAAGGGTGGGGATTTAGCTCAGTGGCCTAAGCACCTGCCTGGCAAGTGTGAGGTTGTGAGCTCGATCCCGGGTGTTGTGGAAAAACAAAAACAAACAAAAAAACTGTATAAATTAATTCACCTCTATTTTTCAAAAAGATCAATGTTACAAATGTGTGTGGAGAGGGATCATAGTCTTAGATAAAAGGAGAATTAAAAGAGACGTGATTCTTGCTTTGGTCACAGCAAAAATGTGGTTAATGGTCTAACTGCATACATTTGAACATTTACTCAGTACCATAATAGTTCTACTCAAAGTATGGTCATTAAGGCAGGGCCAATTTTCTTTTTTGTTGATTTTTACTGGTTCGTAAGAAAGTAAATACAGAAGTTAGAAGTAAATAGAAATTTCTCAGTAATTTGACATTGTTGAGGCAAAAAATGGCTGCTGAGTTTTTTAGTGATTTATTTTTATTTTATTTATAACTGATTGGAAAGGAAACATTGATTCTTCTCCACAGACAATTTGAGAAAAGCTACTATAGGTAGTATCTTTGTATCAGTTTCCAATATTTTATTTCTTGTCCATGATAATGAGATTGTGATTATGTAGGAAAATGTCCTTGCATACCGCTTCGTAGGATGTGTAAACTGTGTTATTGAGTAGTTATAGGTGAATGTTCTAATATATGCACGTTACTTTCAAATGAGTGAGCAGAAAAAGTGTGCATATGTGTGTCTGTGTGCTTGTGTGTTTGCATAAGTGCATAGGCATACAGGCTGCATGGCAAAATGTAAGTAATTGCTGAACTGGATAATGGGTATATAGAATTTATTGTACTGTTAACTATTTTTATAAAAACTTGATAGTTTTCAAAATAAAACAATGAAGAGAAAACAGGTTTTGAGATGAATAAAACTTTCCAACCCATAGATGATTTTATTTTCATATATCTCACCTTAAATGATGCCTTTCTTTCAGTTTGATAAATCATGGTCTTGTTTCAAAGTTGTATACTTTAAAATGAATAAGAAACATAAGTTTGGTGATAAGCTAATTGTTACAACATAAGGCATATTAGATAAATATCTTGAAAATGTGTTTAGTATAAATATCAACAATGTTGTGAATCTAGTACTCTTAGGACAAGTAAGCCTAGAAAAATTTGAAGTTGTCTCAGTAGCTGCTTTGTTTCTGACATATGTTACTTTAGAATATTGAAACATTTTATTTCATTATAATATCTTTTTTATAATTCATAGAACTCTCCATTAATCTTTGAATAGCACTTTCACATTATAATTTGCTTCATAGCTGGTTTCTCCTAACCTTCCTTTAATGTAAATTAGAATACTTTTTATTACTAAGGAATAGAAAAGTGAGTGACTTGTTCTGTGTCATGCTGAGGGTTAATTATATAGGCAGAATTTAAAGGTATAGACTGCAATTACATTTTAAATATGGAAAAATACCACATTTTAAGGCAAACTCTAGTTTTTCCCGAACAAAATATTACCAATGCTTCTAATTTTATTTTCTGCTTTGAATTTGATCATTTAAAAACCAAATTAAAAAACATGTCTTTTTATTATTTAGAATATCTTATTATGTGCCATGTGTGCTTGGTACCAGTTTACACAAGACAAGGTTCTTTTCCTCCAGCTGATCATGGGGCAAATAAGACAAACATGTGAAGAATTACTGGAAAATGTCACATCCTCTGAGTCAAGTTTGAATGGGATAGAAAGAGTTGGTGGTTAAATTTCCCTGGTTATGGATAGTCAGCTATCTCTACATTTTAGTGTTATATTCATGATGTCATTTCAAGAATAATCAGTGGATATTGAAGAAATACAAATACCTTACTCAGTGACCACAGTGTTCTTAAATGATGTGTGCTTGACTCCATTTTCTAACATAGGAATTTTGATGCCATAAACCAAAGGAGGAAATGCCTAAAAGATTAAAAAAATAGCCAAAATTACAATGTGATCACAGAGTACTGTGTTAGTTTTCCATCTCTGTGACAAAGTGCCTGAGAAAATCAACTTCAAAGAAGAAATGTTTATTTTGGCTTGTAGTTTCAGAAGTTTTGGTCCATTGTCACTTGGTCCAATTGCTTCAGACCCATGGTGGCACAATACTATATTATGAGCGGTAGGAGTGTATGGCA
>RJWT010026776.1:0-15721 GCA_004365215.1 Cuniculus paca | reverse complement strand
GATTTTTTGCACCATTACATACATAAAAGAGGAAGTGTTAAATGACTTACCTGTGTTTAAGTTTTAGTTCTGTCTCTTAATAACTGGATGACCTTGGACTAGTTTTCTTCAGTACTCTTAATAAATAAAGATCTGATAGTAGCATCTTTTTCAAAGGGTTCTGGTAAGAGATAATTAAAACCGTATATGCTTAAACTAGAGCCTGGCATAAGTAAGGCTCACTACATGTGGGCTATTACTATTATTATTATTGTATCATTATTATTGTTCTTTGTTCTATTAGAAATGTTTAACAAGTCTTTTGTTTTGGTACTGGGGATCAAACTTGCTACCTTGCACTTAGCAGGCAAGTACTTGAGCCACTGAGCTAAATCTAACAAGTCTTTTTTAAATTGCATATTTCATATTTATCATTTAGGTACTCTGCTAAAAGCTAGAATGAAACAGTTGCCTGCAGCAACAGTTCGTCTCCTTTCAAGTTCCCAGATAATCACTTCTGTGGTCAGTGTTGTGAAAGAGCTGGTCGAAAACTCCTTGGATGCTGGTGCCACAAGCATAGATGTGAAGCTGGTGAGTGTCTTTGAGAAGGCAGAAACCTTGGAAACAAAAAAGGGGCCTGACAGATGTTTTCTTCTTTCTTCTACTCTCTTTTCTTTCTGTGTACTGGTAAATTATTCTTAGGACATTAGACCTTTTGTTGTCTTAATAGAAAAAGCTTAAAATTAAATTTTAATTTAAATTGACAGCTTGGTTACACTAAAGGACATTGTAAAAAGAACACATGCACTTTAGGACTTTATTGCTTAAAACATCAATGTAATGTATTTTGTATTATTTGCTCTTAGTTATTTTTGTTTACTTTTTTTATATGTTCCTTTTTGTATTTTATTTTTCCTACCTAGTCTTGTTTCAGAACTCATAGTTTTCAAATTTTTAAGTGCTGTGCATTAAATCATGGAGTTACTATGACTCACAGCAGCACTCGCTGTGATTTATTGCATTTAATTTGCATGTCCATTTGCACTGTTACAAATTGTAAGCTCATGGAGCTGAGCTGTATAGTTTATGTGGTAGGAAAGTGAGTAAATTTGATTGAATGTAAGAATGCATTTATTAAAACCTAATTATCACTTTGGTCATGGTGGCACTTGTCTATAATCACAGCACTTGAGGAGGCAGAGGCAGGAGGATCACAAATTCAAGCCCAGCCTGGGAAATTTACTGAGGCCCTGCCTCAAAATAAAAAATAATAATAATAAAAATTAAAAATTGGGGCTGCAGTTTAGTGTGAAGGCCTTGGGTTCAATCACCAGTACCAAAGCAATGAAAACTTGAATTGCCAGATATCTACATTATTTCTGATATTATGTCATTGGGAATGATGCTGATAGGAGTATTTTGGTGGGGCAGGGCTCTAACCTTCTCCTATCAGATTAGATTCTATGATGTAGCTATAAAATAAGCCTCTTACAAAAACTATTAACTACTAAAACTACATTTTGCAAATAATTAGTGTTTGGAAAATTCTTCCAGGTCATATAATTATTAAGTAGTAGAGCTGAGATTAGAATTTGTCTTTGGGACTTGAATAACCATTCAAAATCTTTTCTGTATGGCAGTGATTTTTACAGTGTTTAGGTGCAACAGATTAATTTACGGGTTAGACATTTACCAGGCTCTACTCATAAACTTCAGATTCTAGGTGAGACTTGAGAATTTGCATTCCTAACTTGTTTCTAGTTGATGTTGAACCTGCTGTGCCAGGGAACACAATTTTAGAGCTGCTCTTCTATGCCATACCAAACCTGTATTGTGTTTTTAAGTAATACACAGCAAGGTTTATAAACATGAGGAAAAGTATATTAAGTTTAATCCACAGAAAATAGATGTTTCTTAGGTGTTTCATATAATCAGTTCAGTCTCGTTAGGAGTATAGTTGATAATTAAAAAGAATTATGTCATTATATTAGACAGACTTCACTTAAGACTCTTAGGCAAATAACTTGTTCTTTATTTTGTTGTAACTTTTGTTTTTATTTCTTAAAATGTATGTCTTTGTTTTTTTTTTTGTTTGTTTGTTTGTTTGGTTTTTTTTGTACCAGGAATTGAACTCGGGGCTTGCACTTGCCAAGCAGGTGTTTTGCTGCTGAGCTATATCCAGCCCAAAATCTATGTCTTATTCTTGAACATCTCTGGAAGATAATAATTTAAAATAATGTTAGCAAGCCAACTTAAGTACTCTATAAAAATATATGAAATATAACCTAGCTATATATTTTAGTCTCTTGATGTTTAGCAGTATCTATGTTGTAGAATTTTAGAATAAACAATTCAAGGTGGGCCTGGTGGCAACGGCCTGTATTTCTAGTACTGTGGGAGGCTGAGAGAGGAAATCCAAAGTTCAAGTCTAATCTGGGCCATTTAGTGAGACTTTGTCTCAAGATAAAAGATTTTAAAAGGGCTGGGCGCATAGGTGGGTATGAAATCTTGGGTTTAATCTCCTGCACTACATAAACAGCTCACCTGGGCTGCTTTACATGATAAGATCTGTTTTATTATGACTTTGTACCATAATAGCTATCCTCACTAGGTATGTTGTCATGATTAAATGTATTGATAGTGCTTTAAACGTTCAGAAACATTTCTGTTGTTTTACTCAGATGTCTGCAATTTTTATTTATATATGAGGTTTGTATTTCTCTAATTTTTTTCCTATAAAATGAAACAGACTGTTCCCTACATGTCAGCTTAATTTTAGATGAAGAGCTGAAGAACCAAACCTTCTATTCTCCCTGCAGTGCTTTGTGTATATAATGTATCTAAAAAAAAAAAATATATATATATATATATATATATATATTCAGCATTATATAATTTTAGGTTATTAAAAAGATGTGATGTTGCTTTATAATAAAAAGTGAATATAATGCTAGCAACATTATTTTTCTCATTTGAAACTGGGCCTGTGGCTATGCACTTAAAACTTTTTGGAATCAGCAGTTGGCTACCAAGTGTAGACTATTATATTCCTACAAAGTGTGATCATTATAGAAATTTAGATTTTGTTATTGTGTATATATATTTTCGTATTAGGATGTATAAGCTATAACCTGTTTTCTTAATTTTTCGAATTAAAAACTTCCTAAGGTTGCCAAATTAGGTGTGTTTTCCCAGCAGTTTTCTGCGTGGTGATATTTGCAGAAAGAAATTAAGAAAGTTATACTAAGTATTTAAACTTTTTTTGCTGTTTTGTTTTTAAATTTCAAAACAAGAGTCTTCCTCATTTGCTAGGTTGCCCAGCCTGGGCTTGGATTTGGCCAGCCTCCTGCCTCATCCTCGCAGGGTTCTGGGGTGACAGGCAGGTACCACCATTCCTTGGAAATTTAAATTTTTTTATGAAAACCAGGCAAAAACTGCTAAAAATCAGAAATGATTGCTGTACTTTTGGTGGGTAGATTACTGTTTTGCTAGTGACAGGTTACTGTTTTATTTGGGGGAATATTCTATATATATAAATATATATATGTATATATGGTGAGTGTGTGTATGTGTTTGTATGGGTGTGTGTCAGAAGAATTAATAGAAAAAAAAACCATTTAAGATAAGACTGACTTCCTTATTTGGACCCAAGTCCAGAGAAAACCAGGAACTTGCTCATTGCATCTTGACTAGGAATTAGTGGAGCTAAAAGAACTTGAATTCTGGTTTCCAGCTTATTATCCTTCCATAAATGGTAAATAAATGACCAAAGTGTTTCATTTGTGTTTCTTTTTCTATGTGATTATAGCTGACTGTTTTTATGTACTGAAAGCATTTCTAACTTTGTATAGGAAAACTATGGATTTGATAAAATTGAGGTCCGAGACAATGGTGAAGGTATCAAGGCTGTGGATGCCCCTGTGATGGCAGTGAAATACTATACCTCCAAAATAAACAGTCATGAAGATCTTGAACACTTGAGAACCTATGGTTTTCGTGGGGAAGCATTGGGGTCAATTTGTTGTGTAGCTGAGGTAAGATAATTTATATTGACTTTTTTAGTGATTTCATCATCACAGATTGTTAGAATTAAGAGAAAAGTAATCCAGTATTTGGCAAAGTATATTTTCAAATTATAAAAAATTTGTGGTAAACTATCCTTTTAGAATTTACCATTTCAACCATTTTTAGGTGTACAATTGAGTATATTCACATTTTGTATCTCTATCAACACTGTGATCTTCAGAAATTTTTCATCATTACGAACTAAAACTTAGTACCCATTAAGCAATGGCTTCCCAATCCCTTCCCCCTCGTCTTAGCACCTGTAATCACTAAGCTAGGTACTCACTTTTTTAGGGGGTTTGGGTACCAGAAATCAAACTCAGGACCTCCTGCTTGCCAGGCTAGCACTGCACCATGAACTGTATCCCTGGCCCACTCATTACTTTTTGACCTTAGAACTTGATAAAATATTGTCCCAGGTTGGCCAGAAACGTTGCAAGTGAGCGGTTTTGCTGCTGGAGTATAGAGAACTCAACTTCTGGCTTGTTGGCATCCAGAGTCAGACCTCATTAAAGAAGGAAGTGCACTCTTCAAACCTCTACCCAAAATCTTACATACCATGTACTTCTCTGTCTACCCAAACTCTGATACACCAAGTACTTCTCTGTATGTCTCTGTCTTACTTGCTTTACAGTACACTGGGCTTCCAGATAGGTTTTGGAGGCCCGGAGGGTACAAGCAGGTGTTGCTGACCTTCTGGAGAATGTGTGTGGGAACCTGCAGCCCTGAAGTGTATACAAAGTGGCGTGGAATTCATGCCAGGGAACCTCTAAGGCACCCAGGAGTAGTAGTACTGTTGCTATTTTAGAACATAAATACAGTACATGAAGTTTTAAACTGTTGTCCAAACTAGCAAATAGCCTTTAAGGCTTATTTCGGTATTGGTAGAAAACATACAATTTGGCATGTCTGTTATTTTCTACAAGATGTGTGTAACCTTTCAGAGCTGAAATTGGTTATTATCAGCTTGGCCTGCTAGGTGGCAGCAGCATACTTATTCTTTGTGGATATGCTTTACAGGAGCCCTGTGATTTACCCAAATCTGTAGTTCTGACTTTGGATGGCAGTTTTGTTGGTCCATGGTCACAGTCTTGTTTATTTGTTTATGTAAGCCCACTTGTTATCTACAAGTGGGCCTATGTCATTGTGTCTTTTTTTTGAGGCATTGAGGTGGCCTTGTGTACAAATAGAATAAATTTGTTCATTAGAATTTCAAAAGAATTGTCGGAGTATCACAATAATAGAAGACCATAAACTTCATAAACAGTTAAAGTTTACAGTTTACATGTTGTAATACCAAGTACTTGTTTATCCTTTATTAACAGAGCATTTTATGGACCCCCTATCTTGCAGATCTTTGAGAGACCAGGTATAGATATATCTGTGTTTGTATGTGAGGATACATACAACCCACGTGCAGCACAGTGGGGAAAGATACTAGATAGATATATATAGATGGGTATCCACAGAGAGATAAAGACCATTGTCAGGACCCAGAAGCTTCTCTCATGTCTCCTCCCAGTCAGTATTCCTCAAAGATAACCCATCTTCTGGCCTCTATCCACACAGACTAGTTCTGCCCGTTAGACTTGGTACTTGATGTATAAATATAGTTTTAGTTACCTGGGACAAAATACCTGACATATAGAATTTAAAAAGAAAAAGGTTTATTTTGCCTCCAGTTTCAAAAGTTTTAGTCTGTAGTTGGCTGACTCCAAGGCAGAAACACAATGGTGGAGGAAATCTGCTCCTTCAAGGCAGTCAGGAAGCAGAGTTGAAGGAAGAGAGCCAGAGAGAAAAGCTCTGGGAACCAGAATGTTCCCTTTCAGGTCATGCTGCCGCGTGCCCCCTCTTCCCCCCAAGTGCCCTACTTCCTCATAACTCCACCCTTCCTAGCAGCATTTCTGCTGTGGACTCCGGTGCATTAGTACCTCCATGTGGTTAGTGCTCTCATGATCTTAGCACCTTCCCAAAGCCCCACCTGTGAACACATGAGCCTTTAGGGAGACATTTTTCATCTGAACCATAGCTTAGCATGTATTATTTTGTCATAAGAGTTTTCGTTGGTGATTTATATTTGGATCTAAAAGTTAGTGGTGGCATGCAACTAATCCCAGCAGTCCGAGAAGCTGAGGCAAGATGACTGCAAGTTTGAACACAGCACAGGCAATTTATTGACTTAGTGAGATCTGTCTCAAAATAAAAAGGGGTGGAAATTATGTTAGTGTAAAGGCCCTGGATTCAATCCCCAGTGCCGTAAAAAGAAAAAGAAAAAATAATAAAGCTGGAAGGGACCCCGGTAGTAGTAATGGAACTTGGTTGCCTGGTCAGATTTCTCACTAATGGTCTGGGGCTGCCAAGGGTGCTGGTGACTGAATGCTTATAGCTGACTTTCCCTTACTTCCACTGAAAAGAGCTGCCCAACCAGGTCATGCAAGGCGACCGACATCTAAAGGCTGCTTGACGAGGTGTTGTTAAGGCCCGGTCCCAGTTCGGGGTGGTTCTGCTTTGCCCCACACTGCTCATCCCAGAGCACTCACCAGTGAGCTTCCTGCTCGGTCATCTGTGTCTCAGAGTCCACTTCAGGGCTCAGTCTACTGTGCAGATCTGTGGCTCACTCTTCATATCACTGGTGAGGACCCTGGAACCTTGTGAAACAAAATACTGTGTCTTCTTTCCTCTGCTTCAAGACAGTCTCTACTAATGGTCCAGCCATATCTTACTATCTGCTGTCGACAGGGTACTGTGCCAGGTAGTTTATTTTAGAGGAATTATGCACAGTGAAGGAAATGGAATATGAAAATTGTGATCTGTTCAGGCACAGTGTGTCCATGGCAAACCCAAGAATTCAGTTTCAATTTCACTTCTCTCAGTACTGAGTTTTCCACAATAAGTCACTTTCTTATTAGCATGGTTAAATAGTTTAAAAGTTTAAAAAGACCTTCATGTTAAAACAATAAATATTCCCAGGCTTGCAGTAATAAACTCAGTACATAAAGTTGTCAGAGTTAAATTAAATGTAGGAGAACTCTGAATAGTATTTCAGAAATACAGAAACTAATGTGTTTGTCAGTTGCATTTAAAAAATAATTGTGTGCTGCATAATAACCACTCTTGTCAACAGTGGACCGCATGTATGGCGGTTGTCCTGTAAGTTTGTAATGGAGATGAAAATCTGTCACCTAGCACCATCGAAACTGTTGGTGTGCAATGCACTACTCAGTTGTTTGTGTTGATACTGGTGTAAATAGAGCAGCGCCAACAGTCATGAAAGTATGACACATTGGATTATGTATGGCGCATAGTACTTAAGAATGGTAATAAATGGCTGTTACTGGGTTACGTATTTACTATTAATCAGTACTTTCTAGTGTACTTCTATTTAATTAAAAAATAATTTGCTATAAAACACTATGCTGTGTTACCCCAACAACGGCCCCATATGTTTCTTGTTTACCATATTTCTTGATTGCAGCAGGAGGCCTAGTTGAGTGTTCAGCTCTGTAGTGGGTGTAGGTGCACCTGCTGGTATTCACATAGTGTTGATGCAGCAAGACCCTATGTCAAAACAAAGACAAAAACAAAAACAAAACAAACAAAAAAAGAACTACAAGGTAGTGAAAATAACTAGAGGTAGTGAATATTCTGTTTTGGCCTTCTAATAAAAATTTTATAAAGACTTTTGTTTTATGTTGTTCCATCGCATAATAAGATACATATAAAGGACTTCCTTTTTAAGGTGATATTATAAATTTATTGTAAATCATATTTTTCTTTCCAAAGAAACATATGAGGAATTTATGCTTTCAGAATTGGATTCTGATTCCAACATTCACAGTTAAATGAAGGTCATTTAAATAAAGGTTAAATTGTACCTTTGTTTTTGGAGAATGGTAGAATGAGAACAGACTGTGAATGTTGGAATCAGGAGCCTCATTCT
The DNA here is from genome assembly GCA_004365215.1 of Cuniculus paca. NCBI lineage: Eukaryota > Metazoa > Chordata > Mammalia > Rodentia > Cuniculidae > Cuniculus > Cuniculus paca. The sequence goes on along the minus strand of RJWT010026776.1, from coordinate 7,737 downwards.
AAATCTCAAGTGTTTGAATAAGGGAATTTGCCAGATGCATGAAATATACTTTATTTAGAGAGTCATTTTCTTCTCATCCGTAATGTGAGGATGATTTGAGGAGCAAGTAAAATAATCCATGAAACGGAATCTTAAACGTTGTTATGTACTATACAGATGAGCATTGTTTCTACTTTGGACTTGGATGTGAAAAGCAGTGTACTGTGGTATCTCATAGGTGATGAAATGATGAGTCTTGTTTATTCCCTTGTCAGCAAGCAGTATTTCACCTCAGTGTGCAAAGGTTACGCATGTCTCCACATTTTTGGGAAATAGTTTCTGAAATTTTATAACTATAGATATATTCCTTCTAATTTTTATCAAAGGTCTTCATTCTGTAGTATGTTATTTTTTTCCCTAGAATTGAAAGACTATCCATCGTCTGTATATGACTCATACTTTATTTGTTGATTCGTCCATCCTACATTTATAAAGTTGTTACAGTATGGATATTATTCTGACCTGTTAATTATACAGAGTTTTGTGGGTGTATAAGCTTGTTACAGTTTTATATTATAAAAAGCTCTGTGACTCAGAGGACAGAATGAAAAGCTAACTCATTCTGTTTTGAAGACAGGCATTGGGACTCCCTTAGTTGTGGTCCACACACTGGTAAAGGGTAAGGGGATGCCACTAGCATCATTCTGATGTTTCTAGGCCAAACAAGTAATTCTGACTCCTTTTTCTCAGTGTTCTGTGTCGTTTAGAGACAGTAATAGAACTTTAGTCAGAAGAAATGTAGAAATTTTTGAAGTTGTTGGGATATTATGCTTCCTAAGTGCAGCCTCCTCAAAGATACTACAGCTCTGCTGAAAGCAGTAGAGCCAAGGCCAGGATTTTCCTTTTGCCAGTCTCCCCATAAGAGGATGGCTAGAAGTCAGTTCTAAAGTCAGAATATTCATCTTCAGGCATACTCAGCACACAGAAGAGAGACATTTCTTTCGTTTAGGCAAAAGTCCATGTTTCATTCAGTCATTAAAAACCATCAATCTGAGTTTTCAGATTCATGTTTCTGTGCCATTCTTCATCTAAAACTTCATCTAAAACACCCCAGGGATGGGGTGTAGCTCAGTGCCGGAGCACTGGCCAGTGTGTGCCAGGTCTGGGTTAGATTTTACCAGCACCGCGAAACATCACAGGTCAGCCTCCCTGGCGCCCGGAAGGCTTTGTCATAGTCACTCTAAAGAAATTTTTGTCAAGATTTTTGCCTGAATCCTGTTATTTAATTTACTTTTTAATCCAAAATTTAATAAAAACTATGCTTTTGTAAAGTGCAAATGCCTTCAGATAATTTTGTATTAATATTCTAATTCCTTGAAATTAGGTTAGCTTTTATTAGCAGACTAGCTAGTATAACTCATAATGAAGTCCTCTGAAGACTTCTAAAACTTCTCCTTTTCGGTACTGGGTTTGTTAAAAGAAATTCTCTTGACATCACTGGATTTACTCACTGGCACAGTTCCTCAGTGTCTCTTGTCAGAATCACCAGTAATATTTGTGATACTTGAGATCCTGCTGGTGATGGAGTCCTGCACGTCCTTGCAAACCCTTGCAGACGGTGCACTCTGCGCCTTGTCTGCTTCCCTGGCCAGGACGTAGGGTGACGTGATGGAAGGAGCTCTTGAAAGCCGTGGCTTCCCCTGAAGAGCACACCGTTCGTGAATTTGTGGAACATACCTGTTTTCTTTCTCTGCCTTTAGCTGTGAATTCCAAAACATCTCGCGTATAGGTAAATTTTCTTAGTGCCCTACAGATTGTAATTTAAAGCAGTTTTATTACTGGAAAGTGCATTATGTTCATTTTTAAAATTTTAACTTTTATTAAACATGAAAGCAATAAAGTCCTCTTTCTTTCTTTCTAAAATTTTAACTTCTAAACATGAAAGCAATAAAGTCCCCTTCCTTCCTTCCTTCCTGTCTGTCTGTCTTTTTTTTTTTTTTTTTTTGAGGAGGTACTAGGCATTGAATCCAGGGCCTTTGCACTGAGGTACATATATCCCCAGCCCCCGCCCCCTTTTTTTTGAAACAGGGTCCTCCTGAGTTGCCCAGGCTGGGCTCTTAAGTTGGGACCTTGCTGCCCTAGCCTCCCAAAGTACTGGAATTATAGGCTTGCTGGGTCGTATTTCACTTTTTTAGCCCTTCAGTTCATTCATGTAAGCTAGAGTAAATTTACTACCCATTGATGTTTTAAAAGGATGAATAACTTACTGTCTTACAGAATGCTTGAAGTGGTTAAAGAAAAATCCCATGTAACCTTACAGAATAAGAGATTGTCCTCATCTTATCATCTTTCCCCCAAAGATGATAGTGTAATCATTTATTCAGACCTTCCAGGAGCCACTGGCAGAGTTAGTACTGGAGCTAAGAGTTCCAGGGCAGCCTTGCTCAGTGACACTGACTTCAGATCAGCTCTTGGAGAATGGAAATAAAATTCAGCTGACCTTGGGATTTTGGAGAAATAGTTCCTTAAATGTAGAATTGTTTTAAAGAGACAGTTGTGGAATAATTAAACCTCTGGAAAGAGAATCTCTACCCATTTTTGTCTTCTTTAGTTTGGATTATACTTTACTAGAAGAAATCATTTGTGGATACATTACTGTTGGGATGTACCAGGGAAGATTAAGATTAGTTACCAGGAAAGCATTTTGAATTATACAGCTTTTAAAATCATGGAATGTATTTTGGAAGAAATAGAATAGTCACTTGAGAGTACACAGAAGTTCACAACTTTTACATACAGCTTTTTTCACAGAAATAGCACCCTGACCCAGGGCCCTTAATAATGTTCCTATGGACTTCATTCTCAGAATATAGCAGACTCTTTTTTTCTAGCATGCTGAGCTAGAAAAGTTATATTTTTGTAGTGGTTCTAGTGTTTCCTACTGAGTGCACACATGTTCCACAGAGCCATATGACATCCAGTAAATCTGCTTGGTGAGGATAGAGTGACAGAACTGTCAAATGTACACAAAAGTGGACCAGTGAGTTCCTGCAGTAGAGGTGGATCTCTGTGGTTTCTAAATTTTGTAGATATATTTTAGGATATTCAGCTCTCCTGAGTCCAACGATGACCAAGAAAGATTGCATTCAAGTCTGGGTCATTCTGTGTTTTAGTTACTTTTCTCTCATTGCTGAGACTGAATACCTGACACCCAAAGTTAATGGGGGAGAAGTTTATTTAGCTTACAGTTTGGAGAGGTTTCAGTCTATAATCAGCTGGCCCCAAGGCAGGGTGGCACATGGCAGAGGAGCAACAGTTCATGGTGGCAGAAGACAACAAAAGCAACAAGAGAGCAAGAGAATCCTGTTTCTGTCCCTTATATTTTATCCAGTCTGCCAGGATTACCGTGGTGCCAATGCAATCAGTGGACTGATCCAGCAACCATCCACCCTTAATTTCAGCACCCTTAATCCCAGCATTGCAGTACGAATCAACCACTCTACATTCAGTCACCTTCAAAAAAACCTTATGACCATACTAGGCTTTGGTGGGACATGTGGACACAAACCATAAGACTGTGTGCCTTCTTTCTTCCCAGTCACCTTTGCCATCCTTGAGTCAGCATCTCCACTCCTACCATTGGTTTTCTGAAGCAGGTGTGATTTTTTCCTTACATTTTCCTACTAATGTTGCTCAAATGAGTATACATGCTCATAAATTTGTATGACTTAAATCTGAGGAAATAGTTTCTGTCTGTCTGCCTTTCTGTCTGTCTGTCTGTATGTCTATCTATCTATCTTTGCAGTATTTAGAGATTGAACCCAGAGTCTTGTGCTGAGCTACTTCTCTAGCCCTTTTTATTTTTGAGACAGCGTCTCAGTAAGTCACAGCGTTGCCTGGGCTGGACTCAAGTTTGTGGTCCTTTTCCTCAACCTCCCAGAATGCTGGGAAAAGGCATGTGCTACCATATCCAGCTAGGAAATATTTGCATAATGAATGAATTTCTCACTTGTTCAATGCTCAAGTTTTTTTTTTTTAAATAAAAAATTTATGTTTAATGACTTTTAATTTGAGCTTAAGAAAAATTTGTCTATTAAGATATGTATGTATATTTTTAACTTCGGTTCATAAACTTTAAACACAAAAGTACAGCTTTACACAAGATGTCACAGTGGGAGAGAACAATCAGTTTACCTAAGGATTATTCTTTTGTCCACAATTTATGGAAACCTATTAAAAAGCGGGTTCCTTAAGTTTGCTTTTACGTATGTAAATCATAGGGTACATATAATGCAATCGCCATTTCAGGTATACTGGGTTTTTGTGTGTGTATTTTAATTAAAATAGTCAAAAATCAGTAATTTGAAGAATAAAATATGCAAGCTAGTCCATTTATTAGTGTAACTCTAAGAAATATTACAAGAGAAGTAGTCAGAATTTATCAAGTAAAATTTTTCCAATATTAAGTAAATGTTATAATTACCTGTATTTCAAATCTGATTTGGTAGAGAACCTATTACAGTGTGTAAAATGATAAATGTACTAGAGAATTTTTTATTTCCAGGTTTTAATTACAACAAGGACAGCTGCTGATAATTTTAGCACCCAGTATGTTTTAGATGGCAGTGGCCACATAGTTTCTCAAAAACCTTCACATCTTGGTCAAGGTAAGAGAGTAGTTTTGTGACATTCCTTACCTTTTCTGTTTTGTTTGTTTAAAAAAATGATGTTGCTCTGTGAATTGAGAGCTATTGTTTTGGGCCTGATAAAATCTAGTTAATTTTAGAAGTGAACATTCAGCCTTTAGTTATTAAAGTTCTCGAATATTTAGTTGTTCTCAAGACGAGTTGTGTTAAAGACTGTGGCCAACACTGTGTTAGTTGCTTTATGCAAAAACTATGAGAGCATTTATTTTCCTATTGCTGGGTTCCCAGTGTCATCTTTAAATATGAAGGACAGTATTCTATTGAAACACCACACAGTAGTAATAAACCACAGTATTAAGATGAGTACATAATAATATAAAATAAATTTCTTTATGAAAAACTTCAAACATGCACAGGTGGACAGGATAGTATATTTATGACTATTTTAGCAATTACCAACTTTTTGTTAAGGTCCTTCTAGTATCCTAACATTGTTTTTCTTTGCATTATTTCAAGAAGAATAAATATATTACTTCTGTCTTATATGTTTATATGTAATTTTACTACACTTTATTGTAAATTCATGTTTAATTTTGTGGTTCCTCATTATAATTTATCAAAATACTGTATTTTTTCTATGGTTTCGTCCCTCAAGTTTTAGCATTAACTTAATAGGGTTATTTTTTTACACATACTTCTGTCTTCATTGAAATACATTTTTTGATATCTTAATTCTAGTGTCAGATTTGCTCACTTTTATTTTATAAAGACTCAGCATAATTATGACTAGGGACTATGCTTCCTAAAAAATAATGCCAATTTTTTTCTTGTTTATTCTTATAATGAAAATGAATTCAAGTCTAGTTTGATGTATAGTAATAAATATTATATGTATTTTAATTAAAATCAGTGAGTGTAATTCTTTTATTATGTGTTGAATGTTGGAACAGAGAGGCTTTTTTGTGTAAACATGGCTCTTCTCAGAAACTGCTCTGACTCTGCGTCGTAGAACTTCCAATTAGGAAGCCATTTGGAGTGGCGAGCTAGTAGAGTAGTAAGGTGAAGTAATCGAGTCACCTTATAATACTTGAAGGTATTTATTTTTATCTTCGTAGTAACCTGTCTAATCTGCATGGCCAGTGCCTCTGCAACACTCATACTTCTTGTGCTTTTCTGTATTCATCTCCATGGGAACTATGAAATAACAATCCTTTAAATATGGACTCCCTCTGATCTTTGCCCTTTTGCTGGTTGATTTTTCTTCCCCTGCTGACCTCAGTTTTCTACCATTAGTAAATGAGACTGGGTATGTATAGTAAGGAATTTTTATAGTCAGTAAATGAGCCCTGTTTTTTCAGCCTGTTCTTCTATGTTAAGGAATAAACTTATTTGGAAGGTTGGTCAGTAGCTACAAAGCTGGTGGTTGCTTTTCGTAATTCACTTTTTTCACCTAATTACATATGATTGGTTAGGAAACAACAAAAAAAGTCTTAATTTCAAATTGCTCTAAATGGACATCTAAACATCCACAAACACTTTCCAAAGCGTTTTACATTTATGTTGTTTAGTGCTGGTGGTTTTAGAGTGATCACATACTCACATTTCACCAGCTGTCATTAGCTTCCATTTAAATATTTTCTGTGTAAGATAAAACTACAGTTCCACCATCCTAATTTATACCTGTGCATTTAGGGTTCTTGTGGATTGATTTCTGCTGTGGTGTGAACATCCTCACGTAGCACTTACTCTTCATATAATCTGACAGGATGACACTTACAGGTAGCATAACTATAGGTACAGGAACAACTTACAACAGAATCTTCTTTAGGCATTGGAAAATTTGCTACCCCTTTAAAAACATTTTGAGTTATTTTCAAAATAATTTATGAGCAGCTTCATTTCTGGTTGTTCTGCATATAGGAATCTTTTTATGGATTAATGTACCATTTAAAGTGGTTTAGGTATTGAACAGAATGTCTAATTCCCTTTACCTTCTTTTCACTTTTGATTTAAAATACTATACCTGAGTTTTGAACTAATAAGAAATATAGGAATGTCTCTAGCTTTTAAATTCTTTACTAAGAATGCTAATTTATTTTAGTCATACTTTTTATGTCATCACTTCCATTTCCTTTACCCTAATCAGCAGTAAGCTTTTAATTTGATTTACCTCCTAGATACCCTCCCCAAGTTCTTCTACCTTAGGAATTTCTCAGATATCAAGAGTAGTGTATTTAAAGTACTGTGATCAGGTTCCTTTCTAACTGTTATTAGAGTAGAGCATCATGTTCTATATGAATTCCTGCTATATATGATCGTGCATGTATTGAAAGATCCTTTTATCTTCATTGAAGAGTGGGACTTTGTTCATTAGTTCTAAGAACACTTTCTGATGTATTCAGGCACCCACACCTTTACATTAGTATAAATAGTTGCCTTTATGAGTGACATAACGTAGGGCTGTGTAAAAATATAACAGGAGCTTATTACAGGACTACAGTTTAATCCAGTGTATGAAGAATGTGCTAAAGTTAGAGAGCTGAGCAGTTCTCTTGTAAAATATGATAGTATATTGGGGCCTTCTCCCTATTGGCCAGTATTACTTGGTATGAGGGATACACGTTTCATTTGGAATCAGAAAAATCCTTTCTGTCTGTAAGTTCTATTCAGACATGTGATTTGTGTCTTATTAGTATCTCTTAAATTACTCTGACAGTATTTTTAGGTGCCTAGGTAGTGTGGTCTTTGAGATATAACATATTAAAAAAATCAAGAATTTTTTTCTATTTCTTCAAGCACATGTCCGTTTTTTCCTATGTCTGCCCTTTTTCTGTCTGTTCTTCACTACAGTAAATGACTTTTTTTTTTTGTTATCTAGAAAGTCTCAGACTAGAGAGGAGCCCAGATAAGTAAATAAATTATGACAAAATAATGAAGCCAATCAGTGCGTAAAGGAAGGTTAATGAAGTGTTTAGAAAGCATGATATTTGAGTTTGAAGTTGATAAGTAAGAAGGCATGGGAGTATAACTTTTCAGTGAAAAGAATGATTGATATAGAAGAGACTGTCAGGGTGTTGGAGCACAAATCTGTTAATCCCAGCACTCCCGGGAC
>RJWT010026775.1:0-15712 GCA_004365215.1 Cuniculus paca | reverse complement strand
GTATAAATAGGAAGAAATGAATGTGTTTCAGCTATGATCATTTTTAATTAAGTTTAGATTATTTCTTAACTTTTTGTCTTTACTCTAAGTCTCTATAAAATCATTAAAAATCTTTCCCTAGAAGCAGTAGAAAGCAGAGAGAAACATGTATTGAAGTATAGAAAGAAGTTTCAAAATTTGCAGCTTGGCTAACTTGTTTTGGATGCTGGTCTAGAGAACAGAATAACGGATCTTGAATAAAAAGCTTTGAAGTTTGGGCTCTGAGATTTGGACTAAGCTTGCTTATTCTTAGGATAGCCTCATAACTTTAGCAAAGGTGTATAACCAAGTGCCAGCTTCTTCTGTAATACTGAGATAATAGGTTGTTCCTTTCCTCACACAATCATACCAACTTAGATGAGCCAGGTTCAAAAGAAAGCACTTTGTAAGCTGCAAAACATTATGTCAACATTAAATTGCTTCATTTATTTTTTTCTCCATAGAGTAGACTTCTCTAATATTCATAAAGTTAGCAGAGTTCTATTCAAAAGACTGTTGACTGCTAGGCTTTTCCATAAGTGCCATTCTAAACGAATAAAAATGTTTACATATACATGTTCACGAATGCCAGGCTTCATATCAGGATTAATACTTCCTATAAATAGTTGCAGAAATGGAAGCAAACAAAAATCACCTGCCCAAGGTCATACAGTTCCTAAGTGACTGAGATAAGATGTAGCTCCATGTCTGCCTAATCCCTAAATCCCAGATTTTTGCACTGGGATTGGGAAATGAGGACTCTTAAAGTCTCAAAGTTGCAATAGATATTTGAGTCAAATGTGCCTGCAGTGACTTGGAACATTCTCAATGGAAAATATTTCTACAGAATCTCAAATCATCACAGTCCTTGGACATTCTCTCTTCTAGCTCTGTTCATTGATTTGTGTGGTGCTGACTCAACCAATCTCCATCACTGAGTGCTAACAAGACAGGGAACAGAGACATCGAAAGGTAGATGCACTAAAAGGAGGGCAGACTAGATTTGAGCCAGTTGGGAAGAGAGGTATGGCTTTGCTGTTTATCCCAGAGCCCAGTTCATACTCTTTCTCTCTTAGAACTTCTCTTTTGAATTCTCTCTGTCAGTGATTTTCATAAGGCATCTATTTTTAATTGTTTATATCTGGCTGAAAATTTCAGTTGTTAAGCAAACCACTCCTGGGAATATTCATTATTGGTAATTTGGAGTAAAATCATTTGTCTCTGGATAGAAGAATTTTGTGAATCAAAGAAACAGGAGAGGGAATGTGGTAGTGTGTGTATCTGTGTGTGTGTGTATGTGTGTGTGTATGCTCATTCATCTATTGATTGACTCATTCAATATATGCTTTCAAAATGCTAGGCCCCAGTAAGACAAAGGTGGGCAAAATACATGCAGTCCTTGTTCTTATAGAGTTTAAGCTCAAGTAATGAAGGAAATAAGTAATTCAGAATAAAATGAGACAAATACAGTATCAGGCTGCTATGAGATAATACTGATTTTGTAAATTGAAAGGAGGATGTGTGTGTGTGCTTCTGTGTGCCTGTGCATGTATGTGTAATATTTATAAAACAGTTATTTCTTCAATTCTGAGGCAGTAGTAAAGAAAGACATGAAACTAATATTTATCAAACAGTCGATTTTTTTTATCAAATGGGTATTTATTGCAGTAAGCATTTAACATAAATTACTTCAGGATGTTTAAATATTTATTTTTATTTTGTGTTTTAGGCTTTCAAATGTGCTTGTGCACCCATATGATGTTCCTGAAAAGCAATGCATTATTATTTCCACTACATAGAGAGAAGTCAAAGACACTTGTATTGCATAACAAACACGTTAGAGATTCACCTAAAGCTTCTGACCCTTGGGACCTGTTCAGAGCCCTAGTAGCCCTGATAAAAGTAGGACAATGCACCTATGATTTTAAGAAGCCAGGTCCAAGCTTTAATTAGATGACAATAAAAGAAGAAAGTAAAATATTTTTCCCACTTTAGGGTTTTGTCTTGGGTTGCCTTGAAGGTGACAACTGAAAAAAGATCACATGCATTCATGGCATAAAAACTAACAGGATATATATATATTTATGAAAAAAACTGGGAAAAGTAGTTCCTCAATGAAAATGCGATCTATCTTTCTTGATAAGCATATTTTGCTATCACTGAGAAAACAAATGGAGCTACTATGAAGAAAGTCCTACAAAATTATTACTGTTATTATTATTATTATTCAAAATTATTCAGTTCTACTGAAATTAGCTTTCATTCAGGTTTATAAAATTCTTACACAGGGCAAAGTAATCAAAGTCATGTGAAATCTCTGTACTGAAAGACATTTAGACTGAGGGAGTAATAAAATAATTTAATTTGTTAGCGAAATCCAGGCTTGGTGTGGGGAAAATATACTAGGTTTGTTTTTTCTTGGCTCATTGAGGTGGCTAATGAGAGCTATGTGAATCCTTAAAAGTTAAAAAAAACTTCATTTCTAAAGATACTAAAGTTATTTCTTATTTGCACTGACTGAGAGAGAAAAATGGCCAGAAAAATGACCTCATTGGTTCTGAATATAAAGTTTATCTCTCTCTAAGAAGGAAAATTCCTTTAAACTGGTCCCCTGGCCTCTTGATAGGCTTGAGACACTCTTTACCCACTCCTGAGAAAAATAAAGGGAACATCAGTCTAAATGAAGATTAATTCAGTTTCAGTTCCTGTAGAGGGAGATGCAGGCTTTCGTGGCTGAGGGAATTTTATGGAAAGAACTACTGTAATTATGTTGCCAAGGAGATAATGTCCTTCCTGATCTTCTGCTATGTCAACATGAAAGTTTTGTTCTCCCCAGTTGCAGTGAAGAGCTTGGAGAGTCTAATCTCCCTAAGGTCTGATGTATCAGTTGTAGCACAAAACCTGTAGGGTTTCTCGTCCTTGGTGAAGTAAAACAGTAGGGAAATAAGTCAAGAATGATGACAGATCAATCATTCTTGGAGCAACAGCAAAGGGAGGAAATAACAGTAATATTTGTTGAATAGGATGAGTCCATGATAACATGCAAAACCTCCATTTTATAATGCCCGCAGAAGCGAGGGTTTCATGAGAAAGTTTAGCCAATATAGGTACACAGTACACAGAATAATCACATAGAGAAACTATTTCTTCAGAGAGGCTGAAAAGTGGAACTGTGGGGAAAAATGATGTATATAAAAATGATGACTCCTTATCGATAAAATGCTCTGATAATGATGTTAAGATGATTTTTAATAAAAAACTAAAACTTACTTTCTGTGGATTGAAAAAAAGTGAATGCTGCCACCCTCAGGAAGAGCAAGTGTCATTTCATGTAGTACTTTTCCACTTTAATTCAAACCAAGCTTGACTATAGATCAGGTCACATGTACTCCAGGATACTCTTTTGAAAATATCTTGAAAAATGGAACTCCACGACCTTTCCTGACTTGTGCTAGATGCAGCAAACTCAAAGTCAGATGGTCTTTCCAAGTTGTAGCTGAACTTTTGTCCTCTGGCAAGACTAACTTGTTTGCATTATTTATGGTTCACACTGCATGTCCATCATTTAGAAGCACTATTATAAGGTTGTTCTCAGACTAGAAAACATTACCAAGTTCCTACAAAATGACAAGAACAAATAAAGTCAGTTTGTGTCCTTCAAGAAGATAAATTTCATAATAGTGTTTGTTTAATAAAAAATGAGTGTAAATAAAAGACAAAATATGGAAGAAACTATCTCTGTAAGAAGTGAACTTGGGGTCCTTACAAGATTACGACCAGAGAAGGCTTCAAAGAAGAGGAATCCAGTGCTGAGCTACCCACTCCATTCTTCCTCAGCATAGTCCAATCCATTCTTTGCCTTTAGTCAATTTAATTTGTTTTAATTTTGCTTACATTAAACCCAATATGTTTTTGTTTTGTTTTGTTTTGTGGCACCAGGGATTGAACTCATGACCTCATGCTTGCCAGGCAGGCGCCTAGGCCACTGAAACCCAATATGTTTTACTTATGAGAAGCTTCTGTGTTGCTCTGGAAAAGAGATTCTTTGAGAACATCATGTGTCTCGGAAGAGCAGTAGGTAATTGGCTAAGAGAAAGAGTATTTCGTAGAAGAGATCGAATCATCCCATCAGAAGAGATGCCACTGGGAAATGTTTAGCAAAGCCAAGTCAAGGAGACTTAGGAAAGTACTTAGTTTGGGGTAGGAAGCAAAAGACAAAGCCCATGTGAAGCATCCCCATAGGAACTGAGGAGGATGTAGGCGGAAATCATTCTGACTTCTATATAGAAATAGTCTTAGAATGTCAAGAGTTCTGAATGGTATTCTTAAAGAGAAAAGACAAAGAGGAAGGAGAGTTTTGAAAAATGGTGGAATTTTTAATACTCCTCTGAACAGTACAAAGTGTGTATTGATATTACCTCTCTGTAATTAAAGTTTGGGGAGGAAAGGAATATTGGCAACATGACTTTGTTCAATGCTTGAAGAATAAGAGTGATGATGGCAAGTTTCAGATAAGTGACATTTGAAAAATCCTTGAATGTGTTCCTGGGTCCCAAGCACAATAATTTCCATTTTATTTTTATTTCAAATAATAGTGGCCGCCATCTTATTCTTGTGACAGATTCAAGCTTATAGAAATATAAAACCAAATTTTAAATATTCTGCTTTTTAAAACTTTTCAATTCAAATATGGTATACTGCTCAACTCACTTTGCTAATAACTGCACATTTGTATGCATAAGTGATGGAAAAAATTTTAATAAATCAAACCACAATGAATAGCTATTTTCAGAACCATGAAATATATGAATGACTGAACAATACAACAATCACTAATATAACAACTTAGCAGAAATAGACCCATTGTTTTACTAGTCATTTCCAAGGTATTTGGGGCACAGAATTTTGAAGGTTATTCTTTATCTTATTCAAGAAGAGGCATTGCAAGTCACATCCTTGCTTGCTCCTTCTAACTATGGAAAAGTACTTTTTGTCTTACTTTAACTCTCCTGGTCTTTTTTTTTTTCTCCAAAAAAATGTATGCAGACTTTTCCAAAGTGCAACCTTTATTTTACATAATGCTATTTTGTTAGGTCACTAGATTAATTGAAAATTATATTCCTTTTGTTGGATAATATTTATAATTTTTAGGAAAATATAATACCAAATACCAGAAGTGAAGTGGCAATGTAATATTGTAACTGATTGGAATTTAGCTTGGCTTACAGTTAAGAAAACTGCAGTAATCCAAACAGATACCCCAAACCCTTTTGCTATAAAGAGATCCACCTAACCAGAAAATGAAAAGCACTACTGATATACTTATAGTCAGAGAATAAACTGCTGAATTGGAATCTCTCTTATTCCCCTTTAGGCTTCTCCTTCAAAGGAGATGAGCATAGCATCTCCTGGAAGGGCTGGGGATCTCTCTAGTTTGCAACGAAAATGGGCTACATAAACTCGAGGGCAATTTAGCCACGGCTGGATAAGCACGGCTGCACAACACTGCCCTTTGTGGTTTGAGATTTATGAAAAAGGTGATTCTAAAATGTCAAGATTATCCCTGCTGGGATGGAAGGTAAGACTCCATTTAGCCTTATGAATAGTTAGCTGTCCACATTGTTTGTCTTGGGAAGCTGTTAGGTTGATATTTGCTCCCCCAAACATTAGCCACAACCTGTCATTCTTTCTTAGGGTTGAAGAGGGACTTATGGAATCTTTTATTAAAATATTAAAGAATGCAGTACACATTACTCCATACTCTTTTATATATGGTGATACTTTAGTGTTTAATCCTTTAGTAGTAAAAAGTAGCAGGGATAAACCACAAAATAACGTTACACTTAGGACTTAAAGAATTTTCTCTTTGAGAAACTCCCCTATTTCTTAGCTTGATTGAGACGTTCTGCCTTTTTACTTCGGGGCCAACGCCAAGAATGCACAGCACCTTTACTCTGCAGTCTAATTTCCAGTGACTCAGCTTCGAAGCCAGCCCTGCTGAAGGGGGCCTGACTGAGTCACGCACTTTGTTCCCCAGGCTTGCCTTCTGCCTTGGCACTGTGAGACAAGTGATTTGCAAGCTTTCTGGCAGATAAGGTCACTTTCTCCTTAAGCCTAGAACAAAAAATCCCTAACGATAGTAGTTCAAATACTTGGACTTGAAGGGTAAGAAAGGTACCTGACTCTTGACATTAATTAGCTGCACATCCTAGGAAGCCTCTCAAATCCTTTTTTGCTTCAGATCAAGATTGAATCTATTGTTCCACGATTGTTACCTTAGACGTTTGATGGTACCTGTATCTAGGGAGTAAAGCCAGCAAAAAGTCCAATGTGAATTTGATATAATTGCACGCTCATAATCTTCCCACACTGAATAGCATTTTAAATGTTATATTTTAGTTGCTTAGTAAAAGTGAAACATTTTACATCTATTTTTAGTATAAACAATGGGGACAACTTCTGCAGTAAATGCTAACTTTCAAAATTGAATTGCTGGTTGTATTTCTTAGGTTTCAAAACACTCCAACTATTTAAATAGACTACTTGACTAATAATTGTACACTGTATGGGGTTATGATATATTTAGGAGAACTTTCATTTTATGGGAGGCTTCAGGAAGGTAACCAGATGATCACTAGCAAAGATAAGTGGACTATATGTTACAAAGATACAGATTTTCTAGAGTTAAAAAATGTTTTCTGTGAAAGGGAAGCTTTAGATACACTTTCAGGAGAATTTAAAATTAGGAAAAATGTTTTTCCTCATATATAGCAGAATTGCAAAGTCATGGTTTCAGTAATACCTACATTTTCCCTAGAGTAATTTTGTCAGTATAACAAACTCTAAATAGGTTAAAAGTTATTCCAAGCTATCACCTTGCTATCATTATTTTAGTAGTAAGCATATCGTTAAAAATTTTTCTCTACTGTGATTAATGTACCTACTAAAAACACTTCTAGGATAATAGTATGTAAAATGCATCCATGCATAAAATTCAGAATTAATTAATTTTTTTTTTTTTTTTTTGGTGCTGGGGATTGAACTCAGGACCTTGTGCTTGCCAGGCAGGCACTGTGCCACTGAACTATATCCCCAGCTCCAGAATTAATTTTGAATGTGCACAATTCTTAACAGACTTATAACCAAAATGAATTAACAAGTTCAAGACCACAAAACCAACACAATGAAATGAATTACAGTAATTTAATATGATAGTTGAATTTTGCTTGCTGGAATAAACACTGGCAATAAGAATAGGCATTAATGTTTCAATAAAACTGCCAAAAAAAAATTCCAGAAAGCAACAAATCTTATTGCCATAGTCAAGAGATGAGTCTACAAAGCCTTTGAAACCACCAGAGCAAAATCTATTTTAAAATTGAAAGTTGTAAATTTTTGAAAGGGTAGTATCCAATAATCAAACACACTCATACCATTGCATTAAATTATGTGAGTGTATAAATATTCATAGTAAAATATAAATGAAGCTGTAAATAGCTTCATGTCCATACAGATCTTTTTTTTTTGTTGTTGTTCCTGATGAGTTTGAATCATTTATATTATTTTTTTGGGCTTTTAGAACTTATTTTTATACTTATATTTAGAATTGTCAGAAGATGTCTATAGGATTTTATTATCATATGTATGCTGTATGATGATTTGATTTTAAATTCTGTAAAACATTCTGTCATACAGCATAATATGGACCAATTTGGTCTTGATGAGATGGAAGTATCTCATGTGCATACAGTCCATGTATATTACACTTCTTTTAGCAGTTTTCATGTGATAAGACAAAAACTTAGAGAACATCCTCTAATTCCAAACAATGTGTCTGTGAAATTCAAAGAATCCTAGACTCTAGTTTGTGGAATAAATCAATGTTTAATAAACCAAGGAATCAAGGATGTTTACAGTACATACCTTTTAACTTAATATAGTCCATGAAATATCTATAGGACCTTATTCCAAAACAGTGGGTGTGGACTTTACCATTTAAATCTTAGTGATATAAAAGGCAGGATAGTGGTATTTGAGAAACTGTCTCATGCTAGTAGCCATCCTTTGTTTTTTTGCCTACATTACTCCATTAAAAACCTAGAATCTTCAGGTCACAGTGTGTTAGACCTCAGAACAAGTGCATTTGACTTTGTGAGATCAAAGGTTATTATTGCAACATGTAACTTTTACCTAACAATTTTTCTTCTAATTTGCAGAATGTACAAAGAAGAAAGCTATAGTAACGTTAAGTCCTCTATTGTTCTAAGTCTCTCTTTTTAATTTTTAATTTAGCTCTTTGAAACTCACTTCCTCTAATAATCCCAATTGTTTTATCTAGAAAAAAACAAAAGCTAGCTCTGGCTCTCTAAATTGTAGGACATGCTGGCGATATGGATGTGTGCTCTTTAATTGTGATTGTCAACTTGCTGGATTAAGGACTCCTAGAAGATCACTAAAACATTTATGGGTATGTTTAGGTGGATAATGGGGCAAGATCTTGCGGCTGTATCTGGTTCATAAGTCCTTCCTGTTTGTGTTGTTACCAACCTACTCTGATTCCTAGCCACCATGACATGAGTAGTATGTTCCATTATGTCCTTTCGCCTTGGAGCCTGCCCACCATGGTCTGAAAGCTTTGAAACCATGAGGCAATTAAACCATTTCCTAGTTTAATTTTTGTTTGTTCCAGCAAACAAAAACCTGAAATCAGGGCGATTGTGAAAGTGCTGTGTAAAATGAGATGCGCTGCCAGAATTTAACTGAATATTTACCTGTCACCACACTTCTGGAGAGGAGCGCAGTGTTGGTCTTTTGTGCTCACCTGTGCCCTTGTTCAACAGATGGTGCTGACTGAACAGCCTGCGATGGACTTTTCCCGGTTTTCCCCCTCTAATTTTGCTCTGTTCAATGAGGGATTTAAAAGTGACCAGTTTGGAGATACCAATATGACTACTTTGAAGCCCACATGTTTCTTGTTTTCTGTTTCCTTAACAGTTTTATAATTTTTCTGTAGTTGTATCTTTCCATTGTTAATTCTAAACATTTTAAATCAGGATCTGACTTTTCATGGATTTTTCTCACAGTCTCATTGCTTCTGCCTCACATTATCTACCGTTTTTGTTTGCTTGGTTTTTTTGTGTAAAGCAACAGTTAGAAATCAGCTTTCTCTTTTGAGTAAAATATGATAAAATTAAACATCTGCAACTTTTAAATGTATTATATTCTAAAGACCTACTTTTTCTAAACTAAGTTGCATCTAATCATGTACAAATTTTTAAATCTAATAACTCAGTGCTTTTAAAATTAAATTAAATTAATCTTTTGATAAAATTGATAACAATTTCAAATATAGCCACTATTAAATAACCAGATTATAGATTTTATCTAGTATAAGTGGATACAAGTAGCGGCGAAGGATATAGCTCAGTAGCCTAAGCTCCTGCTTGGCAAGCCCAAGGTCCTTAGTTTTATTCTCAGTACCAAAAATAAATAAACAAATAAATAAATAGACACAGTAGATACATTATTTTTCAAAGTGTGGGCAAAGGATTATATAATACATAATATTCTGTGTCATATACCATTGACCCGAACTTGCAATAAGAATTTTCAGGAATTTTTTAAAATTAGCATTAAGGCCACTTAGAACTGTGTTAGAGTTGATCATGTTGATAAGTCTTGCCTATATTTATTTAAAAGGAAGGAATAATATTGTGGAGAAATGTAACAATTGTATATATCTAAGGAACCATAAAATGATTTGTCTGCAAAATTTGAAAAAGTTTATCAGAACATAAAATGCATTTTCACATAATAAACGCATTCATTTAAGACAAAATTTCAGGATTCTCTTTGCATACATTTGCGATTGGATAGCTATTATTCGCCAAAATATTAATCCTCTTTGAACTTGATGACTGTGATAGTCTGAAAAGTACAGCCATGTGTACTTCCTGCTTTTGTATGAATACCTACTTGTACATAACATTACTGCTTTGCCCATTAGAGGAAAGAGCACCTCAATTACTACTGAGTTTAGGTTGGTCTTGTAACTCGCTTTGCAATTTGCAATGCAGAGGAAGTGACATTGTACAACTTTTGAAATGAGACCTCAAAAGGTTGTATAACCTCTATTTTGCACTTCTGGAATTCTGACAGCACTGGACTCTGAAGATGCTAAGGATTATGAACCACATGCACAGAAAGGCCCAGACTCCTTGGCTATTCTAGTCACCCCAGCTGAGAATTCAGACCTCAACTGGAGCTTTCTTAAGCCTCTTATTCAGCTAATGTATTGATCACTGCAACACCATGAGTGGTTACAGGTGAGATCAGTCAAACAATTGTCCAGCTGAGCTAAGCCCAAATTGTAGTCTCATAAGAAAATAAATGTTTCTTTTTCTTTTTTTGGTTTCATACCACTAAATTTGAGATTATTTGAAATGCCTAAATAACAGATGTAGTGACTAGCTGATAGAATGATAATGATTTCTTTTCTGTTGTCAATTTTTCCTTAGAAATAGAAAATTGGGATTTAGCATCAATATGAAACAAAAGTTGTACTTAATATGAAAGTAGAGATAGTACGATATGTGTAAATTTCTTATGTAAACTTGGTGTCAAAAACTAAAATTTTAAAATGAAGATAGACATTTTATCAATTTTGCATGTAAACTTATCTATGCTGTAACTCTTTTGGCATGCTTCCATCATCATAACGATTAAACTTTGCCAAGAATTCATGTTCAATTTAAGCCCTGCCTTACATCCTGCAAATACATTTCTTCCCCCAAAGAAGGAATGAATACCTTCTTCCTGATTTTATTGCTTCAATATTACTTGTAAGCAAAGCTCTCAATTGGTATTAAATGAATTCACATACATGAATCCTGTCGTAGTGTGGCTGTAATTTTTGCCTGTAATTTATGCATTTAATTTTTGGCTTATTCACTGTGATAGTTACCTTATATTTATGAATGATCTATCAGTTCTATCAGGGAAGATTGTATAGACTCATAAAACATTTTGACTACTGCTTTTCAACTCTGTAGGTATTTTAAAATCCTTATAGTATTTTTCTGGGAAGCTGCACTTAGGATGTTGGACTCTGACAAAACTTTTGGAGCATATTGTAATAAGGTTTCCTTTGGAATATATATTTACTTACATCAGTCTCTATGACATGTGCTACCAGTCACTCCCTAGAGCTATCACAGGTTTGCTGTGAAAGAACTAATACAAAGGCCATATTGCAAAAATTGCTCAGATTGTTTTTAATATCCATTTTATTGTGGAGATATTGTCCTTCTAACATTCAGATTTTTAAAAACACAGTAGAGAATTATCAACAAAAACGCTTTTTACCTGGGGATATAGCTCAGCAGCAGAGCGCCTGACTGGCAAGCACAAAGCTGTGAGTTCAATTCCCAGTACCAAAAAAAAAAAAAAAAGAAAAGAAAAGAAAGAAACACTTTTTAAATTTGGTTGTATGCATTTTTACGCTGTTATTCAAATCCTGTGTTCCTGTGAATCTTCTGTGGTATGTATAATTAGCCCATTCCCCCTTTTGTTCAGAAAAGACATTAGCATGCATGATTATAATAGTAAACAAAGTCAGGCAGGAGCTTGTGCCTCTAAATTGTAGCTACTTGGAAGACTGAGGGTCAGCCTTGGCAACACTACTAGACTTCACCTAGATTTTTTTAAAGAATCTTATCCCTTTTTTCACTTTGGTAGATGTTTCTATCTATGGAATAGTCAGACATTTACTTATCACAAAATTGTCATCTTTTATTTGCCTTGCTTTTGTATTATACAACACCAAATTAACTCACTCTTCATGTTTTTTCTGCACCCAAATTACACATGATGAGTTGGTACACATAAAAATACAGGTTAATACCACATAGTTCAGACACATACACCTAAAAGCGCATTTCACAGAAACAGCCTTACATCTGCAACTACTGCCAGGACAGAAACTCCAGTCACCCTATTGAATAAACAATGATGGCTCTGAAAATCTCTACCTTCTTTCCTCTGCTCCTGCACCAAAAGAGCTTCTAACTGACTACTGGATGCAGAAAACTAAAGCACTGTCACATATATACTCTGTGAAGAGGCAAGGACCAAGCAAGCAAGGACAAAAGCTCAATTCTTTATCTTACCACCTCTGACTCTTATAAACATTATGATACTTGTAAGAAAAGTCAATAAAAAGATTAAAAATGGGCAAAATTTTGAATTTAGATTTTTTTTCTGATATGTTTAATATGTATTTCCTGTTTGATATAAATTTTTGTAGCTTCATTATCAGGCTTAATGAAAAGCAAATCTAAATTCTTGTTAATTTTACTAATAGTATTTTGATATTAATTAACTTGTTACTACTACTTTGATCTTTTTTGTATAACACCTAGAAAACAAAACTTGGTCACTTGTCAGATTGAGATATTTGTAGCAAATTTATGGACCTTTTATTGCAACCGAAGTTTGTTCTTTTAATATACTCTTTATTTGGGGTATTCTAAATTCTCTTCACCAATGGTAGTTGTTATCAGGTAACCGATCTACTCTCCTTCTACATGATCAATGGCAGATGCAATCCTATGCCCGGAATATTATCATTAATGAAAAGATTTTGGCTAACCAGAAGTCATGAGGCAGCCTGGGTGATTTTTCTTACTATCTTCCTCATCCTATTCGTATTTTAATGAACAGATAATCTGGGTGGTTCCTTTCGACACTTAACTATAGTGTATAAATTTTTTACTTCGCATTTTTACTAAAGATTTAATTCATACTTACTGAATAAGACTAAAGTTAACAAAGTGACACAGGATCTCTCTTAGAGCAATGAGAAGACCAAGACTCCCTGGGTCTTTCTTAATTAAGTAGCCCTTGGCAGAGGTCATAAAATGTATGAATCAGGAAGATTGAGGAAGGAGGTCCAGAGAGCTGGCCTCACTATTTATTGACCAAAAAATTTACCTCTAATGAAGCTTGTCACTTCAGTGTGCAACCAGAGGAAAAGGATGGAACCTTCTTCTTAGTGGTTTAGATGCATTCATATGATCTTAGAATTAAGAGGTACTGTGTGTGTGTGTGTGTGTGTGTGTGTGTGTGCAATGTGCATGCACATGTGCTTGCAAGAGGAGAGAGAGAGACAGACAGAGAGAGGACTTACCAACAAAATTAGAGAGTGATTGTCACAGAAAGTAAAACATGTAGAAAAGCTCCCAGGCCTGAGATTAAAAATGAAATAAACAAACAGAAAAAGATCTAGGATAATTTTCAGTAATGAGGTTTTCAAAGTGCAGTTTTGTAGAGCTCAAGATTCCATGTGGTTAATTATCTGAAGTACTGAGGGGAGCTATGACCAGAGGAATGTGTGATGTGAGTGCAAGGTGAAGACACCTTGAAAACAACAGTTCCCAGGCTCCTGGAACACATGGTTAAGTAGAGAGCAGATCTACAGGACAATAGTCAGCAGAATCAACAATAGGTTATTTTCTGAGATGTTTGCTCTGGTCATTGTGTTCCTCTTGCCCTCTAATAAGCTACCTGCTCAATAAGCTTGCTTAAACTAGGTTAATATTAATCACATAAGAGGTCATTCCTTTCTTCCCTGTCCCATGGCCAGAAACTCCTATACAATTGTTCCAAGTGTTCTTCTTCTGCGTGTCTGTTCTCACGTCCTTGAGTTATAAATAAAAAGGCATGGAAGTTCCAGTTTGGGGCTGTTTGCTCTCTTACTCTGAAGTAGCAGTCATTCTGTGCTTCTCAGTGATTGAATTCTGAGTACTCTTTCATTCTCAATGCTGTCACGGTTGCACACTCCAACAAATTCTGACTACAGGGTATACAGGAGGGGCTGAAAAGTAACACACTGCTCCTCCAGCAGAATACTTCTCTTATCTGTTTTACATATTGAAGATGAGGATTACACATAAGATTTTGTGTGAGAAATGATTCTACTGGAAAAAAAAAATGAAGCCATGGATGTAGCATAAGAAGAAACTAAATCTTCCGGTTTCACACTTGGGCAGGTTTTAATGCAAAAGGTAATAAGCAATGATGGCTTTTAAAGTGCTATTACTGCTACTACCTCTGTTATCTAGTTATGGAAAATTCAGAGACCATATATGTTCCATTAAACATGCAGTATATTCTTATTAAAGCGTTTTTCTATTAAGATAGGAAGTTACACACTGAGCAGTGAATGTAGGAAAATAAAATTCAAAATAATGAAAATTATGCTTGGGATAGAATGAGGAAACATAGATTTGATTAACACAGTGCAGAAGGCATTAATTAATTCCCTAGATTAAAAATCCAAATGAAGCACCAGATGAGTATCAAGTGAGTTGGGCCTAGAGAATAGAGAGGAGTTACTAAATTAGAGAAAATGAAAGCAACTGGGAAAAATTGACTTTTTTCTAGTTTTTATGCAGAAATACACTTGAATGTAGTTCTGGTTCACCTAATTCAAAGAAGTTTAGAAAGTTCTCAGTCCCGCTGTGACAGAGAAGAAGATGTCTTCTGCTTAGTTAATCAGAGTGCATTTGTGTGGGAGGACAGTCACACCTCCCTGAAGTCCTGGGGCACATAGGAAAAAGTTAGAATAAATAGTTTTTAAAAAACTGCAATCCCAGAGAAAAACAAACAAACAATAAACAAACAGTCTCTAGAGATTCACATTTCATCTGTAACAGTGAAAAGTGAGAGCCATGGAATTCTCCATAGATCACGTCTCACTTAAGTTGGACCAGAAAGTGACACTAGAAGTATCCCACGGGGAACTTCAATGAAGAATAAAAGAAAAGGAAAACAACTGAAAGACATCACATTCTGTATTCATCCTCATACACAACACAAACACTTTAGAATCATTTTTTACTTTCTCAAATTATCAACACAAATTCTCAAGTCCCGTCTATCATCACATTTTTTAGCAATTAAAATACATTCTAAATCCATCCACTGATCCCCACCCATTATCCTAGCAATGGCCATTTGTACCCTGGACGACTACAACAGTCCTCACCTCTTCTCCTCTTTAAACCCTTTCCCACACACATCCACTAAAGTAATACTTAAACATGTAAAGCAGAGCATGTCATTAAAGTCCTCCCAAAAAACAAGAAGCAAGGTCAAACCCCAACCATCACCTGCAAGGGCCATGGATGGTCTGACCCTTGTGTACTATTTGACCTCATTTCATAGCATTCATTGTTTAAGACAAGAAATGTTTTGTTCCTGGAAAATTCCCAACTCTAACTTCTGCCCTTGGGTGTTCACTGGTACCTCTCTTTTGATAGCATTTTCCCTGTTATTCAATGAATGGTTCTTTCTCTGGCTTTAAGTCTCAACTAGATAATAATTTTCTTGGAAATACATCCCTTGAACAAGCAGTGTACCTCTACAACAAAGTTTTTTCTTTATGTATCATCCAATTTATTATCTATATCGCATTATCTAAAATTGTGCTGTTATTCAACCTTTCTTTTCTCTTCGTTTCTCTCCTCTCTCTCTCTCATATGTATGTATATATATATATATATATATATATGTATTTTTATATTTTCTCACAACATAATGTGATTTCAATAGAGCAATTTATATCCCCAGATTGTGTCCAGTATATTGTGGTCATATGACAAGAACACAATAATTATTTATTTTAAAAGTAACT
>RJWT010026774.1:0-15724 GCA_004365215.1 Cuniculus paca | reverse complement strand
GAGGAATGGCCACACTGATTTCTACAGTAGTTGTACCAGTCTACATTCCCACCAACAGTGGGGAAGGGTTCCTTTATCCCCACAGCCTCTCCAGCATTTGTTATTGCTTGATTTCTTGATAATAACCATTCTTTCTGGGGGGAGGTGGAATCTCAGAGTTGTTTTAATTTGCATCTCTTGAATGACCAGTGATGTTGAACATTTTTTCACATATTTATTTGCTGTTTGTATTTCTTGATCTGAGAAGCATGTGTTCATCTCAGATGCCCATTTTTGGATTGGGTCTTTAAATTTGGGAGGACTGATTTTTTTTTTTGAGTTCTTCATGTGTTCTCAACAGTAATCCTTTGTCTGAGGTATAATTGGCAAACATTTTCTCTCACACTGCGGGTTGTCTCTTCATTTTGTTGGTGGTTTCACTTGCTGTGCAAAAGCTTTTTAGTAGGGTGAGATCCCAGTTGTTGATTCTCTGTGGTAGTTCATGTGCAAATGGAATTTTTTTGATAAAGCCTTTGCTTACACCAATGTCTTCAAGAGTTTTACCTACTCTATCTTCCAGCAGATTTAATGTTTCTGTTTTAATATCAAGATCTTTGATCCATCTGGATTTTAGTTTCATACATGGTGAGTGATATGGGTTCCATTTTAATCTTTGGCATGTGTAGAGTAAGTTTTCCCAGCACCATTTATTAAAGAGGCTATCTTTCTTCCAGTGGATGTGTTTGGCATCTTTGTCAAAGATAAGGCAACTTAGCATGTCTAGAGTTGTTTCTGCATCTTCTAATCTGTTCCATTGATCTTCAGGTCTACTTTTTGCCAATACCACACTGTTTTTATCACAGTGGCTTTATAGTATAATTTCAAGTCAGGGATTGTGATACTCCCAATCTTGCCTTTGTTGGCCAGGATTGTGTTTACTATTCTAGGTCTCTTCTAGTTTCAGATGAATTTTAAGTTTTTTTCTCTAATTCTGTGAGATATGCTATTGAAATTTTGTTTGAGATTGCGCTGAATCTGTACTACAGTTTTGGAAGTGTGGGCATTTTCACTATATTAGTTCTTCCTACTCAAGAGCACAGGATATCTCTCCAGTTTCTAATAACCTCTTTAATCACCTTTTTCAGACTACTGTAGTTTTCAATGTAGGTTTTTTACATCCTTTGTTATATTGACTCCTAGGTATTTGATTTTTTTGGATGCTATTGTAAAAGGTATTGTTTCCCTGATTTCTCTCTCAGTGAATTTGTTATTTGTGTACAGGAAGGCTATTGATTTTTGAGTGTTGACTTTGTAACCAGCTATGTTACTGAATTTGCTTATTAAATCTAGTAGTCTTTTGGTGGATTTTTTGGGGTCTTCTAAGTAGAGTATCATGTCATCTGCAAATAACAACAGTGTAACTTATTCCTTCCCTATATTTAGTGCTTTTATTTCTTTCTCTTGTCTAATTGCTCCAGCTGAAGTTTCCAGGACCATGTTGAATAAGAATGGAGACAGTAAACATTCTTGTCTTGTTCCTGATTTTGGAGAGAAAGCTTTCAGTTTTTGTCCATTTAGTATGTGTCTTGGTCACTTTTTTCTTGTTGCTGAGACAAACATCTGACACCCAAAATTAGGGAAGAAAAGGTTTATTTAGCTTACAGTTCTTGGTGGTTTCAGTCCATAATCAGTTGGCTCCAAGGCAGGGTGGCATGGCACTGGGGCAACACTTCAAGGCAGCAGCCAGAGCAAAAGAGCAAAGAAGCCTCTTCTCTACCCTTAAATTATACACAGGCCACCCATCCCTAAAACCTTCAGGGTGGGTGTAACACTCACAAAATGTTCTTGCCCTCCTTTGCACAGGATGAGGATATTTAGAAAGTAAGAACCCTGGCTCCCTGCTGAGTCTCTCAGTTAAACTTCTAACTTCTCAAGTTGACACAATGTATTAACCATAAGAGTAGGATGTTGGCTGTTGGTTTGTCATAGATAGCTTTTATAAGACTGAGATCAAGACAATCTAGTCCAATTTTCTGTAGAGTTTTTATCATGAATGGCTACTGGACTTTTTCAAAGCTTTTTCTGCATCTATTGAGATGATCAATTTTTGTTCTTGGCTCTGTTAATATGTTGTATTACATTTATGAATTTACATATGTTGAGCCATCCCTGCCTTCCTGGGATGAATTCCACTTGACCATTGTATACAATCTTCTTGATGATTTGCTGCAGTTTGTTGCCAGTATCTTATTTAGGAATTTTGCATCAATATTCATTAGGGAAATTGGTCTGAAGTTATCTTTCTTAGTTGGGTCTTTCTCTGGTTTGGGTATCAGAAATGAATTTGGAAGTACTACTTCCCTTTAAATTCCATTAAAGAGTTTGAGAAGTAGTTGTATTAGGTCTTCTCTAAATGTCTTGTAGAATTCAGTAGTGAATCCATCAGGGCCTGGGCTTTTCTTTGCTGATAGGTTTTTAATGACATCTTTGATTTCATTTATTGATATTGGATTTTTATATCTTCTTGATTCAGCTTTGGTAATTCATGTGTATCTAGGAATCTGTCCATTTCTTCTGTGTTTTCCATCTTATTACAATACAAGTTTTCAAAGTAAGTAAAGATGTTTTTCTGGATTTCTGCAGGGTCTGTTGTATTTTCACCCTTTTCATTCCTAATTCCACAGATTTGAGTCTTTTCTTTCCTTTTTTTGATGAGGTTGGCTAAGAGTTTGTCAATTTTATTCACTCTTTCAAAGAACCAACTCTTCAATTCACTGATGCTTTGTATTATTTTTTAGTCTCCAGCATGTTAATTTCTGCTCTGATCTTTATAATTTCCTGCCTTGTAAGAGCTTTTGATTTAACCCCCTCTTCTTTTTCTAGAAGTTTGAGGTTCAACATTAAGTTGTTTGTATGTGTTTGCTCTGTTTTCCTGATATGGGTATTTACTGCTATAAATTTCCCTCTTAAGACTGCTTTCATTGTGTCCCACAAGTTCCAATATGTTGTACTGTCATTAGCATTCAACTGTAAAAACTAATTTCTTCTTTAATTTTATCTGTGACCCATTGGTGGTTCAGTAGGGTGCTATTTAATTTCCTTGTGTTTATGAAGTTCTTGTGGTTTCCTTTGGCATGGATTTCCAATTTCACTGTACTGTGGTATGACAGTATGCATGGGATAATTTCATTTCCTTTGCATTTACTTAAGTCTGTTCTATGAGTCAACATATGATCTATTTTGGAGAATATCCCATGTGCAGCTGAGAAGAATGTGTATTCTGATGCTGTGGGATTGAACACTCTATAGACATCTCCTAAGTCCATTTGTTTGAAAGTTTGATTTAGCTCTAATATTTCACTATTTTTTTTTGTCAAGTTGATCTGCCTTTTTGTGACAGTGGGGTGTTGAGGTCTCCCGGTACAGTTGTATTCAGACTTATTTGATCTTTCATGTCCATTAGTAATTGTTTTATATAGTTGGGTGCACTGGTATTTGTTGCACATACATTTATGATTGTTATCTCTTCCTCTTGGATTGTTCCCTTTACAAAGATATAGTGACCTTTATCTCTCTTAATCAATCTTGGTTTAAAATTCACTTTGTCTGCAAACTGAATAGCTACTCCTGCTTTTCTCTGGGTTCCTGCCTCATGGAGTATTGTTTCCCATCCTTTGACTTTCAGTCTATGAATTTCTTCTTGAATTAAATGTGTTTCTTGTATGCAGCATGTTGTTGAATCTTGCTTACTGATCTACTCTATCAGTCTGTGTCTTTTGACTGGTGAATTAAGAGCATTAACATTGATGTTTATAACTGAAATGCATTGATTTATCCTTATCAAGTTATTTTCCTGCTGTTGAGTTTCCTCTCCTTTTTTCCCTTGGCTCTAATTGTTTGCCTCCCTTAGTGGATTCCATCTGTTGTGTGTTCATGGAGCTGCAGTCCTTATCATCTCTCTCTAGAATGTCCTTCAGAACATTTTGGAGTGCTGGTTTGGTGGTCATAAATTTCTCAGATGTTCTTTGTCATGGAAGTAATTTATTTCTCCATCAATTTTTGAAAGATTGCTTTGCAGGGTACATTAATCTGGGCTGAAAGTTGTTTTCCTTTAGAACTTGGAGTACTTTACTCCAAGCTCTCTTTGACTTGAGAGCTTGTGCTGAGAAGTCAACTATAATTCTGATGAGCTTTCTTTGATAAGTGATTTGTTTCTTTTCTCTAACAGTTTTTAGGATTCTATTCTTGTGTTGAATTTCTGGAATCTTGACTACGATATGCCTGGCTGTATATTTTTTTGATCATTGCTAATGGAGTTCTGTATGCCTCATTTATCTGTATGTGAAATTCTTTTTCTTTACAAGGAAAGTTTTCTGTCATGATGTCTGTGAACATTTTTTAATATCATTTGTGGTATCTCCTGCTTGTTCATTGGTTCCAATTAATCTTAAATCATTCTTCTTTGTCTCATTTAGCAGCTGCTGGATTGATTTCTCATGGTCCCTTGCTATTTTGAGAAATATTTCTTTTCCTGGTTGCTAACTGCAAGTCTGTCTTCAATATCTAAGAACCTGTCCTCCATAATCTGCTTCAAATACTTTCAATGAAGTCTTTATTCTCCTGGATTTCTGTTTGAATCTACTTTATAGGTTCCATTTCTTCCCTATGCTGATCTTCTATAATTTGCTTAAACTCATTATTTTTTTTTGTCTGTGTCTGCTCTAACATCACTAAGCATGGTGTACATTTTGGTAATCTTTGTAGTTATCTTAGAGATTATTTCTGATTTCATTTTTTTCCAGAACCTCATTCAATTGCTTTGTTGTTATCATTTCAGAGAGACCTGTTAGGAGGCTTTCAGATTGACCCATCTCATTGCTCCTGGATTTACCTTTGACAAATGTGTTGTCTGGGATTGCATTTTGCTTAAGGGTCTTCTCATTTTCTTGTCTCTCTTTTTTTAGTTTAATTCTTGGGGTGATGCTTGTAAGTTGCCTATTTTGGGTTGCTTTGGATAGTATTTAGGACCCTTAGGTGATGATTATTTCTCTGAGGTATCTTTCAAGTGTAATTGGTTTTTGGGTTTTGAGTATGTTGGAAGATCTTACCTCTTCAGTTTGTTGGAGATGAGAAGTTGTTGCTTATTTGCCCTAGTCTCTGGTTCTTTGGCACTGTGCCACCATATTTTCTGTGACCCTTAGTTAGTCTCAGTCTTGGAGTACCAAGACCAATAGCTGTTTAGAACAATTATGTCAATTTTGGCTATAGTGGTACTAATAGCATCAAACACAGCCTAGAAAACAACAAACTGAGCTAGCCCTTAATTTGCAACTTTTAACTGTATGAGCTAGATTTGCGATTATATAATAAAATGTAAAACAAACCAGATAATTATATGCAATATGGAAGTCTGCAATGTGTCAATTTTGCCCTCAAGGGTTCAAATTTAGAATGGATTAAGGAGAAAATAGAGAAGTGGAAAAAGAGAAAGAGAGTAGAAGTAAGGTTGGAGGACAAAGGGGGATCACACCAACTTGGGGAAACTGGTGCAGAACACTGAAGGAAAAGAGAGATGGAAGAGATAAAAGGAAGAACAGAACCACACCCGTGAAGAGGTTAGGAATCACTTTCACACTCATATAAAAACCATGAATGAAAAAGAAAAAGGAAAAGAAAAAGAAAAAGAAACATCTGCTTCCAGGATTTTCTCTTGGTTCACTAGTAGACAACCTGTGGAAACAGAGTCTGAATCATGCTGATCTATACCAGCAAGCCAGCAGTTGCTTTATGGTGGAGTAGTGGATAATCTCAGCAGGCCTGCCTCAAGACCAGACTCATTAGGCTTGCCATAGTCCAAGCAATTTGCATGGGTCCATGCCCAGCTAGGAACTGCAAGATGCAACCAGCAGCAATTCTGGGTTCTAAGTTCAGTAGGCCCATCTCCAAAATGGCTCCCAGCTAATCACTCTCTCCCACAGAAGGACTAAGTCCTCTGTACTCACTGCCTGCCAGTGCAGCCCTCCATGTCTGCTGTTCCCCTCCACTGCCGTTCTCTCTTCAGAGGCCTCTGGGGTATCCAGCCATCACTGTACATCCCCAGGTTTGAACAGCTCCTCTTGCACAGTGAGTACCATCTTAGGGCTAAGGCACCTCCTTCTACAGCCTTCTTCTTCCTTGAAGATTTTCTTTTCACTCTCTCTGTAGGCTTTAATATGCACTCCAGGTTCTTCCTGCATCCAGAAGACCTACTTCCTTCTTTCTTGTCTTACTCACGATCTATATTCCATCATCTGGATGGTGATTCTCAGACAGGCTGTTTTCTCTGCTGCTTACCACTCCACCATCTTCCTGGAAGTTCTCTCCAGCTCTACTCTTGAGAGTCTATGTAGTATTTATTTTAGTTCTGTGGTCGTGAGAATGCCAGACTTCATGGTTGATGACAACTGGAAAGCTTCTTTTGCCCTCCTTTTTCTCATTCATGGCCAGGATTCTGGACATGGAAATGAACATACTAGAGGTCATCAAAATGCAAGTTTGTACTTTACATTACAAAATATAGGCCCAGAGTCTCTTTCTTCTTTAAAACCATCCATTTTCCTCCTTCAGTAATACAAAGCAAAATACCTAAAATCCACATTACTGAGCCCGAGCTACCATGCTTCTCCAGAAGACACCAACTAGCATTCACTGAAGCTGGTGGTACTACACTTTCTCTTTAGCTAGCACTTCTGTGAGCATTTTGGGCCCAGTACCTTTGTACCTCCACCAGACCCAGTGTCCCTGTGTAACTATAGAACTTGGTATTCCCACATGCCCATTGGACTTGGTTCTGCCATACCCACTAGACCCAGAGCCTCCACCAGGCTCAACATATCCATGTACCCTCGGACATTGTACCCTGCCATCCCCTTGGAGCTAGTGTAATTGGCTATTCCACTTATCTGGTGCCTTTACATCCACCTGTGGATGAAGATTTTTCCCTACCAAAGTTAGTCCAGGGCCTGGAAGACATGCTTGATTGTTCAAATGGGCAAACACCAATAGAGGGCTACAAAGCACATGAAAAACAAAAAAACACATGTGTCAGAAAAACATGATACTACCATAGGAACATGATATATTTCCAGGAACTAACCACAAAAAATGGTAATCTTTGAATTGTATGGCAAATAATTTAAAATAATTTTAAAAGCTCAGAGGGCTCTGAAGACACAGTTAGATAAGTCAATTAAATCAGGAAAGCAACATAAGAACAAAAATCAAAAGTTTGAAAAGGAGATAGAAGAAGTTTTAAAAAGTAGAGCCAATCAAACATTCTAGACCAGAGGACTATAATTGCTGACATGAAAAATACAATGAATAACTTCAACTGCAGACTGGATGAAACAGAAGAATCAGCAAAGAAAGAAAGATCATCTAAAACAGAAAAGATCAAGAAAAAAGAATGAAGAAAATTTATTAAGTTAATGGGACACCACTGAGCCACTGAATATGTGTATTATGGGAGTAACAAAAGAAGAGGAAATAAAAGGAACAGAAAGCTTACTTAAAAATAATGACTGACTTCTATCTAGAACATATAAAGAATTCAAAAATATCAGGCCCTTGAAATTCAAAGACCCAATCCCAAAATGGGCATCTGACATGAAAACACACTTCTCAGCTGAAAAAACATGAATGGCAAATAAATACATGAAAAAATGTTCAGCATAATTGGTCATTAGAGAAATGCAAATTAAAACAACTCTGAGATCTCATCTCACTCCAGAAAGAATGGCCAGGATTAAGAAAACTAACAACAAATGCTGGAGAGGCTGCGGGAAAAAAGGAACCCTTCTCCACTGTTGGTGGGAGTGTAGACTGGTGCAGCCGCTATGGAAATCAGTTCGGAGGTTCCTCAAAAAGCTAGGATTGGAAGTTCCATTTGACTCAGCTATTCTGCTTCTGGGCATATTCCCAGAAGAAGTGAAATCATCATACCACAGTGATATATGTGCACCCATGTTTATAGCAGCCCAATTTGTAATAGCCAAATCTTGGAAACAACCCAAATGCCCATCAATTGAGGAATGGATAAAAAAAGGTGTGTTACTTTTATACAATGAAGTACTATTCAGCTATGAAGAATGATCACATCAAGGCTTTTATAGGTAAATGGATGTAACTTGAGACCATACTCATAAGTGAAATAAATCAGACTCACATGTGTACATACCACATCGTCTCCCTAGTGTAAGAAACTGAAAGATTCAATAAGATACACAATTCCTGATAAACATGGGGGAAAGGTTCAGAAGTCCAATGGTGCTTTTATTCTTTGATTTGATTGGTTTGATAAGTCTCTTTTCTACTATTTGATTGCAATATGTGAGAAGATATGAACAGCTCTTTTGAAGAAAACAGGGGACATTAAGGTAGCCATTGTTGGTTTCTTGTCTGATTCGAAGGCCTGTAATGCTTTCACTCTTTTGTTTTATCTGGTTTTATGTTTTTTTTCTTTGAGTTTATTTTGTGTGAATGTATGAACAACCATTTGAAGAAGGCAAGAGACACTAGAGTAGCCATTGTTAATCTCCTGTTGTTATGTTTTGAAGACCTGTATTGCTTTCAGTGTTCTGTTCTTAAATGCTATGTTGTGTTTGACTTTATTCTGTTTTACTTTGTTTTGTTTTGTTGTATTCTCTTTATAATTAAAAAAAATGACTGAAAAATTTTCAAAACTATTGAAAAAAATAGACATCCCAGTTCAAGGAACCTACAGAACCCTAAATAGGTTGAACATAAATAGTTGTACAATGAGACACAGTGCAATTAAAACTGTCCAAAGTCAGA
The DNA here is from genome assembly GCA_004365215.1 of Cuniculus paca. Taxonomy (NCBI): domain Eukaryota; kingdom Metazoa; phylum Chordata; class Mammalia; order Rodentia; family Cuniculidae; genus Cuniculus; species Cuniculus paca. Next base: position 6,913 of record RJWT010026774.1, on the reverse strand, counting down.
GACAAAAGATTTTTTTTTTTCCGGCCGGGGATTGAACTAACAACCTTGTGCTTGCCAGGCAGGTGCTTAGGCCGCTGAGCCAGATCCCCAGCCCTGGTGTTTTTGAGACAGGTTCTCACTATGCTGTTCAGTCTGGACTTGAGCTCACTTTGTAGCCCAGGCTGGTCTCGAACTTACAACAATCCACCTGTCTCAGCCTCCCAAGTGCTGGGATTACAGGCGTGAGCCACCACACCCGGCTGAGACAAAAGATTTTTAAATGTAACAACAAAAGAGCTACATCTACACAAACTATTCACACAGACAGGAGCTTCCATAAGGTTGTGAGCATATTTTTCAGAGGAAATTTGTGGAACAGGGAAAAGCAGAATGATAAACTCAAAGTGTGCAGAAGGAAAAAAAAAACATAAACTTCCAAGAATACTATTATCCTGAAAAGCTACCCTTTAAAAATGAAGGACAGATAAAGTTTTTCTCAGCCCAGGGACTGTGTTACCATTAGATCTACCTCACAAAAAATTCTTGATTGAATCCTTCCAACTGAAATGAAATGAAAGCATTTGCAAGTATAATTCTCACAGTAAAGGTTAATATAAAGACAAAATACAATAATACTCAATAATGTGACATTTTGATACTTACTCATAAAATACTTTTAGCTCTAATATAAAGTTAAAAAGAAAAATATTGACAATAAACGTAACCACAAAATTGTTGCCAGAGTCACAATATAAAAAGAAGTAAATATTAACTTCAAAAGCACAAAATGTGTGCTAAGAAGGAGTGAAAGTATGGACTTCTTGTATGTAATGGAAGTTAAGATATTGACAGTTTAAACTAGATTGATATAACTACAAGATATTTAATACAAGGTTTGCATTATCACAAAAACCTGTAATAGTAGATACACAAAAATTGAAGGAAAAAGAATCAAAGGAAATTATTAACAAAAATATCATCAGATAACAAAGGAAGGCAGCAAAACAACTATTTTTAAAAGGACCAAACAACTACTTTAAAAAGAGTTAAGAAAACAGCATTTGTACGTCTTCACCTATCAATCACTTTAACCCTTTAACGGTTTACCTGGCGTGTCATGAGGAAGCGTGCTTATTTATGTAATGTCTACCCCGAGCTTTCACGGAATGACTATCCCAGTCAAGTGTTGTTTCAACCAGCCGATTTTTGTTTCCATGAGAGACGCTCATATGTCTCTTTGTTTTATAATGACTATTTTTTTTTGCCCACTTTTTTTTAAAATTTAGAACGCTATATTCGTCTTTAATGTTTGTTTCTAAATCTATGTTCTGGTTATTTTCTTTTATGAATTTGTGTTTTGTTTTACTTGTAAAAAAATAACTTATAATTTTGGACTATAATTTATGAAAACTCTGGTTGTAAGTATGCTAAATTTTTAGACTTCTCCAGAACTCAGTGATACTCTTTTACAATACAAAACAGATACATTTGGGACACTGAAAATGAAGGACATGCCAAAAGATCTACAAAAGAGAAAACCAAGAAAAGAATAAATGTTACCATATCAGAGAGGAAAAGTCTGTGTTATGAAACAAAAAGACAAAAAGGATGTCTCTTTATAGTCAACTATTTTGAATACAGAAGTGATAGAACTTGAAAGAAGTAACTAAAAAATTCTAATAGTGGTCAAAGATTACAATAATTTTATTTATGGGTGATGTTGACAGAGTTAATCAACACCCAACAAGCTGCTCTGTAATTAAAAAGTGAGGAAAAATATTATAAAATATTATATGCATTCTGGACCAGACAATATGGAACTCATTTGTTAAGTATTCAATAAAAAGGGGTTCCAAAACTCACTTACAATTTAGATTAGATCTAATGGACCAAATAATTGAAAAGTATGGAACACTGAAACGTCAACCAGCATGTCCATCATCAATGTCACCATTATGTTTAGTAGGGAGGCATTTTATTGAAATTATACTACCCACAGAAAAAAAGGAAAGGCCACATGACAGTGTAAAATATGTTGTTCAAAGAAAGACAATAGTGCAAAAAGAATTTAGAAATAGACTAAATACTACTGTCCAGATTGTAATGCTGCACACATTGAATTTTTTAAAATATACCATATGCCAAAAATTATTGAATAAATTGATATAGTTATCATTTTTACATAACCTGTTATATTATCTTACAAAAATTAATTAAAAATATATGATTTTGGTCATCCTGTATTCTAATAATTGGACTGGTAAGTGGCTAAATGTAAATGGATTAGCAATCCTCAATCAAGAGTAGCTGAATGTATTTAAAATGCCAAAGGATCTAGTTATATAATATTGATGAGAGATTTATTTTCAATTTAAGAATACATTTAAAACAGTAGAAAATATTTACTAGCTATTCATGAAACATAGACTTAATATCCAGAATAATTAAAGAATTCAAAAAGCAGAACAGCAAAAAGAATAATCAAACAAAAAATGTGCAAATGATCTGGACAGATAAATTTCAAAAAAAGTTCAAATGGCCAATAAATATATGAAAAACATTCAATATCTTTAGCCAGGGAAGTACAAATCAAAACTATATTGATACTACTCTCACCTGGTCAGAAAGACTGTTATCAACAACATGTTGGTGAGGATGTGGAGAAAAATGAATATTTATTTTCTGTTGATGGGAATGTAAATGAGTATAGCCACTATGGAAAACAATATGGAGGTTCCTCAGAAAACTGAAAAGAGAGCTATTATATAATCCAGCTCTGTCACTCTTACACCCAAAGGAAATGAATTCAGCATAAAAGAGATAGCTGTATACCAATGTTCATTGTGGCACCATTCACAATAATAGAATATAGAAACAGTCTGGATATATGTTGACACATATATACAGAATAATACAGAAAATACAGTGTGTATATGCAATGGAGTAATATTTGCCATAAAGTGTGAAACCCTGTTATTTTTAGGAAAAAAAAAAGATGGAACCAGATAACATCACTTTAAGTGAATTAAACCAGACATGCAAAGACAAGTGTGACACATTTTCTCTCCTATGTGAAAACTGAAATTTTAAAAAGTGACCTAAAAGTAGAAGAGAGATCATTAGGAAATAGGAAGGGGACCGGGAAGAGAGGTAAAGATGGATGAAAGGAGAGTGGGACATGACCAAATCACAACATATGCACATGTGCAAATGTTACAGTGAAACTCATATATCTGTATAATGAATATGTGCTAATAATTATAATTATTTTTTAAGTCCATTGATGGGCTGTCTACATGATACTTACTTTAGACTTAGAGACACATGTAACCTGAAAGTGAGTGGATAGAAAAATATATCCATGCAAATGATAAACAAAAGGAAATCAGGGGTTGGTTATACTTACAACTGAAAAAAAAATAAGCTTTAAATCAAAGACAAAGAGGAACATGATTAAAGGATCAACCCATCATAAGTTATAACAGTTGCAAATATATACACACTCAACATCAGAGCACTGTAATACGTAGAGCAAATATTGACAGATCTAGAGGAAAAAAATTGAAAGGAACAGTAGGAGACTTCACTATTATACTTTAAAACAAGGAGGAAACATTTAGACATAAAATTAATAACTAACTAACTAACTTGACCACTACCCTGGATCAAATGGATCTAAAAGGCATATGCAGAATTGCCCATCCAATGGCAGAGAATACGTATTCTTCTTAAGTGCATGTGGAACAGACTCCGGGATAACTCACAGGGTAGGGGACAAAATAACTCTTCCTAAATTTATGAAGATTTAAATTATACCATGTATCTTTTCTTATCATAATCTTCACTGAGCAATTACTGAGTTAAAGAAGGAAGGATTTTTAAAATATCTAGAGACAAACATAAACAGAAACACAACATACCAGAACCTATGGGATGTGGTGGAAGTCACTAAGGGGGATATTAATAGTGACGAATGCCTACCTACTTCAAAAAGAAAGAGAAAAAGAAAGATTACTAATAGACCATCTAACTATACCACTCTTGGATCTATAAAAAAGAAAACGAACTAAGATCAAATTTAGAAATGACTATAATAAGTATTACAGCAGTAATAAATAATGTGCAAATAGAAAATAACAATAAAATGAGGACTTAGTTTTATTCAAAGCTAAGCAAAATTGACAAATCCTTAGCTAAACTAAAGCAAAAAGAGAGAAGACCAAATAAATATAATTAGAAGTGAGAAAGGAGAACACTGTAATAAATGCCTCAGAAATAAAAAGGATCATAGAGATAATTATAAACAATTATACACCAACAAATTGGATAACCAGGGGAAGGAGTTAAATACATTCCTAGAAACATACAACCTAACAAGACTGAATTAAAACATAGAGAAAGCTGGAACAAATAACAGAGATGACATGGTTATTGAAAATCTCTCAGTGAAGAAAAATCTAGAATTTGACGGCTTCACAGATGAATTCTACCAAACATTTGAATGATTAACAACAATCTTCATAGGACTCTTCCAAAACTTCAAAGAAGACAGAACATTTAAAATTCATTTTATGATGTCAGCATTACTTTGATCAAGTAGAGATTTATCCCTGAGATACAAGGATGATTTTAAATTTCAGATCAATCAATGTAATATACTCCATTAATAGAATAAAAGATAAAAGCTGTGTGATTATCTAAAAAAAAGATGCAGAACAAAATACAATATCTGTTTATGATTAAAAACGCTCAACAAAATACATGTATCTCAATACAATGCAAACCATCTATGAGAATTCCACATCTAACATCATAGTTAATAGGGAAAAACTGAAGCTGTTCCTCTAAGATCTGGTACCAGGTAAAAGTGACCACTCTTATTTCTATTCAACATGGTACTAGAGTGCTAGCCAGAGCCATTGGACAAGAAATAAAAATAAAATGCACCCAAATTGGAAAGGAGGAAGTAAAAATATCTCTATTCATAGATGAAATTCTATAAAATTTTTTTCCTAAAAACTCCACAGAAATAACTGTTGAAATAAACCAAAGAATTCAGTAAATTTGCAAGATAAAAAAACCACCATTAAAAAAGATCAGGGACATTTCCATACACTATAATACAAATATTCCAAAAGAAATTAAGAAAACTGTTTCATTTGCAGTAGCATCAGAAAAAAGACACAAAATACTTAGGAAACTTAACGAGATAAAAGACTTGTACATTGAAAATTATAAAAAAAAATGAAGAAATTTAAAAAGACATAGAAGTGGTAAGCATTCTGTGTTCATGGATTAGAAGAATTAATATCTTTAAAATACAAATACTACCCAAAGTGATCTACAGGTTCAATGTAATTTATATAATCATGATATATTGCAAAGTTATACTAATAAATACACCAATGACAGTCTTTGCGTTAATAAAAAAGTGACCATAAAATTCACACAGAGCCACAAAATATCCTCAATATCCAAACAATCTTGATCAAGAAGAAAAATTCCAGACATCAGACATTCTGATTTCAGAATATATTTTCAAAGCTACAAAACTACAAAGACAACATGCTACTGGCATGAAAACAGACATGCAGACCAATGGAACACAATAGAGATTTCAGAACTAAATCTGTGCATTTACAGTCAACTGATCTTTGATGTGAGTGACAAGAACCCCTAATGTGGAAAGGATAGTCACTTCGATTAATTTCATGAGTCAATGTTTTGGGAAAACTGGGTATTCACATGCAAAAGAATGCCAGTGTACTTTCATCTCACATCATACAGAAAAATCAATTATAAGTACATTAAAAACTTCAGCATGAAGATCTGAAACTAAAACATTATATCTATTGAGGAGATACTATTCAAAATATATAAGGGGCTCATACAATCTAATAGCATTAAAAAATCTCCTAATTTAAAAGCTAGTGAAGGACCTGAAGAGATACTCTCAAAAGAAGGCATACGAATGACCAGTATGGATATGGCATGGTGCTCAGCATCATTAATCATCAGAGAAGTGCAAATCAAGAATGCAGGGAGCTAGCACCTCATAATCCTCAAAAGACTACTACCAAAAAGACAAAAGATAGCAAATGTTTATGAGACTATAGAGAAAAGGAAATTGTTAATGGGGGTGTATATTAGGACCTCTAGGTATGGGAAACAGTGGTTTTTTTTGTTTTTTGAGTTTTCTCAAAAAATTGGCACAAGCGCTGCCATATATCCAGTAATTCCACTTGAGTATATATTTAAAGAAAATGAAAGCAGGATCTCAAAGAGATCTCTGCATTCCTATGTGCAGCATTTGTCATTCTAGCCAAGTTATGGAAATGGCAAATGTCCACGGATGGATGAATGGACGGAAAAAAATGGTATGGACGGTGTATTGAATATTATTTAATCTCAAAAAAGAAGGAATTCCTGACTTTGTCACAGCTCAGATTAATCTGGAGAGTATTAAGTCATGTAAAATAAGGCAGGAGCAGAAAGACTCACTTTCTTCATGATTTCATTGGGAAATCCAAAAAGTCAAAATTGTAGATGCAGAGTCAAATGGTGGCTAGTAGGAGCTAAAGGGTGGAAGAAATAGGGAGAGAGAATTTTGGTTACACAGGATATATGAATTCTGCGAATGTAAGTATAGCACAGTATCACTACTACACTGTATTGTATACTTGAAATGTGCTAAGAAGGTGGCTTTTTAAATATTTTTAACACAGAGAGGAAAAAAGAGACCAAGAGAAAGAAGGAAGGGCAACTACATAAGGTGAAGAATATATTTATTATTTTGATTGTGGTGATCTTTCATAATATCTGTATACAAATTAGTACACATTAAGTATCTTATTTTTATCAATTGATCATACCTTAAAAAGCCATTAAACTAAATAGATAGAATAAAATAAGATACTAAAATAAATACTGCTGT
>RJWT010026773.1:0-15716 GCA_004365215.1 Cuniculus paca | reverse complement strand
AAGAGCAGATTTTATTTAGTATCAAAATATGAACAGCTACATTGAAGAAAATGAGACATTATGGTAGCCATAGCTGATTTCATATCTCAGGTTCTGAAATCCAATAATGCTTTTATTCTTTGATTTGATTGGTTTAAGTCTGTTCTCTAGTACTTGATTGCAATAGGTGAGAAGATATGATCAGTTTTTTGGAAGAAAAGAAAGGACATTAAGGTAGCCATTGTTGATTTCTTATTGTTTGATTTGAAGGCCTGTAATGCTTTCACTCTTTTGTTTTAGCTGGTTTTATATTATTTTGTTTTGCTTGAGTTTATTGCGTGTGAATGTGCGAACAACCACTTCGAAGTAAACAAGATACACTAGGGTATCCATTTAATTTCCTGACATTATGTTTTGAAGACATGTATTGCTTGCATTGTTCTGTTCTGATCTGCTTTGTTGTGTTTTACTGTTTTGTTTTGTTTTGTTTCTATTCTCTTTAAAATTAAAAATTTTAAAATATATTATTTGGTCATAAAACATAATGAAGTGTGTATATATACATTCTACAACATGGATGAATGCTGAAAAGATTATACTGAATAAGACAGTCACAAAAGACCACATTGTATAATTCCCTTTAAGTAAAATATCTAGAATAAACAAATCTGTTGATTTATGAAGATAGTAGATTAATAGGTGCCTAAGGTTAAGTTTTGGGATGATGGGTGACTGCTAGACAGCTTAGCGTTTCTTCTGGAATTATTAAAATGTTTTAATATTTGTGGTAGGGATGATTAAATAACTGTAAATACAGTAAGAACCATTGAATCATACACAAAATTAGTTATATAACATGTGAATTAAATCTCAATAAAACTGTTACCAAATGTGTGTTTATTTTTTACTTTAAAGGATATAACATTGCATATTTCATATTACTAGTGACAGAATCCTTTAGGAAGTTTATATATATAATTATCATCAATATTATCATCCTATATGTATGCAGTATTTAGTATAGGTAACACCTCCAAGTGCTCTCTTCTATTTGGACCTCAAAATGCAAAATAAATATCTGATATCATATTAATGAGAAAACCTATAAAAAACAAGTGAAGTGAATTACTAAAATCAGTATGAAGTGATAAATCTGTATCAGGAGCTTGGAAATTCTAATGGAAAAAGTTATTTTTTATGCTACCTTGTATAGCTATGTGTTTTGGGCTTTTGTTCTATTTCATTTTTTTAACTGTATTAAGACTTCTTGGTTTTCTTTACTTCATTTCCTTTCATGCAACAAATATGTATTGACTGCCTAATATGTGCTGAAGGTGCTATACTAGGTTAGAGAGATAAAATACTAAATAATAAATACAACTGTCTATATCTTTGTTGAGTAGACAGATATTATATAGTTTGAAAAGAGCTGATCATTGTCTCTTCTCTGATGTCATTTTTGTCCTTTAGTAATTCAAATTAAAATTTTAATTTGACTCTTCTAACAATAAATTAAAATACACAGCAGGATAGTTATGACAATGCTTTTTATCCTGTGAACTACATGGAGACTATTTTTATATCTACCCTTCCTTCCCCTCTCCTCCCCTTCTTTCCCCTCCTATCTCCTCTACTTTCATCTCCCCTTCCTTCCATTCCCCTTCCCTCCCCTTCTTTGTATTTTAAATTCAGTGAGTCTTTATAAATGTAAGCAATTGCTCAAACATTATCACAGCCACTTTTGGAACATTTTCATCACCTTCAAAAGATCCTTTGTGCCAGTTTGCAGCCAATCACTGTTACCATTTCCCATTCCAGGAGACACTGATTACTTTCTGTCTGTATAAATTTGTCTTTTATGTACATCTCATATAAATAAAACCATGGGACATGTATCTTTTGCATGTCATTTTTTTACTTAGTACTGTATAATGTTTTGAAGTTTATAAGTATCATAAGAATATGTGAATAGTTCATTCCTTTTTATTGCCTAATGGTGTTCCAGTATATGGATATAACACAATTTACTTTTCCATTCACCAGTGGTTAAGCATTTGTAATGTTTCTACTTTGTACAATATATAGTGCTGCTATAAGTATTCAAATACAAATCTAATGTAAATATGAAGCTCTCAGGCAGATACTCAAAACATAGTGGAGTTGCTAGATCTTATGGTAAATTTTTTTTTAAGAAAATGCTAAACTATTTTCAAAGTACTTCTATAAAGTTTCCAAACTTCCAGTTTACATTTTTATCACCAATGTATGAGAGCTCTAATTTTCTGTCTTTGGTAAAGTTTGTTGTTGTCTTTTTCGTTATAGTTTTTTAAATAGTTTTGAATTAGTGTCACAGCATGGCTTTAATTTGCACTTCCCTAGTAACTAGAAACATTGAGCTTTTCATGTGTGATAGGATATTTTAAAGGTGGCGCATTAGAGAGGCAGGAGGTATCTTTAAGGTTGGAGCACTTGGCGCAGTAGAGAAGCAGTAGATATCCAAGGGAGGCATTTATTGGGGGGAGGAGCTGAGGACGCAGAGCGAAAACAATCAACCAGGATGGCTGAGCTATTTTCCCCACCAGGTATGGAGGCGGTGGGGGGGTATGGTGTCTCTAATCAGAAGGGGACGGCCCTCGGGGCGGGCACTGGTGACATGTAACAGACTCGTGGGAATTTCGGCAATTCGGAGAGAGCTGTAATTGGGGAGGGAGGGGCTGGTGGTCTGGCTACACCACTGCCCCTAAGGTCCAGCAATTTATTAGGACAGAAACCTTTCAATGTGCTTACTAACCATTTATACACTTTTATCCCTTTAAATGGATCATTCATCCTACTATTGAGTTGTAAGAATTCTTTATATACTTTGAGTACAAGGTTTTTAGAATCAAATATATGATTTGCAAACAGTTTTTGCCCATCTATAACTTATCTATTTTCTTAATAGAATCTTTTGAAGTTCAAATGTTTTGAATTTTGGTAAGATTCAATTTGTCAAAATGTTGTAATTTTATGAATTGTGTTTTTGGTATCATATCTTTGTCTAACCCAGAATCACAAAGGATTTTCCTCATATTTTCTTTTAAAAGTTTTTATAATTTTAGCTCTTTGAGCATAAACCTATTAGGAGTTAATTTTTGTGTAGAATTAAGGCTCTAAATTTATTTTTCTTAATGTGTGTGGGTATCAAGTCTCCCAGCACTGTTTATCTAAAGAACTATGGTCTCCCTAGTTATCTTGGCAACTTTGTTAAAAATAGACTACAAATGGTTCTACTTTTAGATTTATAATTATGTTCCACTGATCTAGATGTCTATTCTTCTGCTAGGACTACATTTTTCACTTGTTTTAATAATATCTTATGATGAATGTTAAAAATGTGGAACTTTAAGTTCACTGACTTTGTTCATTTTGAAAATTATTTTAACTTTCCTTGGCTTTGTATTTCCATGTATTAGCTTGTTACTTTCTGCAGTAAAGCCTGATAGAATTTTAAGAGATATAGCACTGAATCTATAGGTCCATTTGGGAAAATTGCTATTTTAACAATATTGAGTCTTTCTGTTTATGAACCTAGATTATTTCCTCACTTCTTTAGTTTTCATTTCGCTAAGTAATGTTTCATAGTTTTCAGCATATATATTTTACATTTACTTTAAGTTTATTCTAAAATATTTTTTGTGTTTGAGGTACTGTGATTGGAATTTTTTTTCTTAGTGTCATTTTTGGAGCATGTGCGGCTAGAATTTCAAAATACTGATTTCATAAATTGCTCTTATATCCTCCAACCTTTCATAACTTTTAATATATTGTTTTTCCTCATATTACTTTGGATTTTCTGTATATGGAAACATGCCACTTGAAAATAGTATTTTTTATCTTCCTTTCAGCTAGAGTACTTTTAATTTTTTTGCTTGCCTGACTGCAATGGCTAGAACATTTAACACAGATTTGACTGTACATGGCTAAAATAAACGTCCTTGCCTTGTGCCCTATCTTAGAGGAAAAATACTCAGTATTTCATCACTGAGTATGCATTTCTTGGCTATCACTCACTAGGTTGAGATGCTTTCTTTTATTCATAGTTTGCAATGAGTATTTATTAGGAATGGGATTGACTTTTGTCAAATTTTTTTTGCACCCACTGAGATAATAATATGGTTTTGATCTTTTATTGTTTTAATATGATATTTTACATTAATTAGATCTTGATATTAAATCAGTGTTACATTCCTGGCATAAACCCTATTTCATCATTGTGTACGATCTTCTTATATGTTTTTATATGTTGCTGGACTATTTTGTTGTAGCTCTTTGGGTGTATATTCATATGGGATATTCATCTGCAGTTTCCTCATGACATCTTTATATGCCTTTGGTATTAGGAAATACTGGCCTTGAATTCACTTGGGAAATGTATATCTTCCTTCCATTTTCTGGAAAAAAATTGTGAAAGACTTGTTTTTCTTCTTTAATATATTTGATAGTATTCACCAATTAATTCATCTGGGTTTGAGCTTTCTTTTCTTGTTACATATTCACTTTGGCTTTCTATTTCTTTTATGAGTCAGTTCTTATAATTTGTGTTTTCCTTGAAAATTTTTCATTTTATATAAGTTGTCTAAATTATTAGCATAAAGTTGTTTGTAATAGACCCCTTATCAATTGAATTAATATGAAACTCTCATGATGTTCTTCCATTCAGCTCTAATTTTGAAGTTTGTGATAATCTTCCTAAAAATGTGTCAAGTATATTGATCATTTCAAAGAATCAACTTCTGCTTTCACTGATATTTTTTCATCTTTGAATATCATTGATTTACACTTTTTTTTATTTCATTCCTACTTGCTGTGGCTTTAGTTTTTCGTTTTAGTTTCTTAAGATAGACTCATAGGTCATTGATTATAGATCTTTCTTCAATATTGAAGTCTAAAACTATACAATTTCCCTAAACTATTGCTTATAGTATATCCTATATGTTCTTTAACATTATATTTTTATTTTACTCCATCATAAATATTTTCTGGTTTCTTTGTGATTTCCTTTCTGACCCACAGTTCAGTTTCTAAGTATTTAGGGATTTCTGAAATGTTGTTGCTAGTTTAATTCTGAATTCTAACTTAATTTAGAATTATGGCAAGGGTATATGTAGTGTTTGATTTTAAACCTTTAAAATTTGTGAGTATGTTTTTTGGCTTAGCATATATTCAGTGCTGAAGAATATTCTGTGTGCACTGGAAAAGTACATGTAACCTGTTGTTGTTGGGTAAAGTGTTCCATAAATTAATCAGGTCAAGTTAGTTGATAGTGTTATTCAAGTTTGTTATATCCTTGCTGTTTACCTGTCCAGCTTTATTCATTATTGAGAAAGTGGTATTAATGTGCATTATTGTTGTTGAATTTTCTATTGCTTCCTTCACTTTTGTCAAGTTCAGTTCATGCATTTTGGTGGTAGTATTAGTTAAGTATATATTTATATAATATTTCTATATTCTTGATAATAGGTCACTATGAAATACCCTTTTATCATTGTAAAATATCCCACATATCCAAATAACAGCTTTGTTTGGAAGTCTATTTGTCTGGTATTAGTGTTATTAAAAACTCTACGGTTACTCTTTGCATGGTATATCTTTTCTTCATCCTTTTATTTTCAATCTATTTGTATCTTTGAATGTAAAAATGTGTTAATTTACTTAAATATGTTTTATTCAGTTTGATGATTGCTAGTAATTGCACTATTTAATCACTTTACATTTACTATAATAGCTTATAGCTCCTTTCCATTTATGTCTTTTTTATTCCTCTGTCTCTCCAATACTGAAATATTGTCTACTGTTGTCTACCAATTTCATCTTTTGTCACTTTTAGTACTTTCTTATTGCATACAATACATCTAAATTCATCACAATCTACTTTAGAGTAATAATTAATCTTACCTTAATATAGAAACTGCTCCAAAATTTTCCCATTTACCCCATCCTTGGTGCCATAATTATTGTAAATGTTACATCTTTATATGTATTAAACTCAAAATGGTTGCATATTTTTATTTGTGTAAAATAACTTAAAAGAGGAAGAGAATGAATATTTTCAATCATCTTTTACATTTGCCTATGTAATTGCCTATTTTATGTTTTCTGTATGTGTGGTTTTGAGTTGCCATAATGTATATCAGTCTGAAAGATTCTTCCTTTCTTTCTTTCTTTCTTTCTTTCTTTCTTTCTTTCTTTCTTTCTTTCTTTCTTTCTTTTTTTCTTTTCTTTTCTTTTCTTTGTTTTACTGGGTACTCTACTACTGAGCTATATTCCCAGGCTTTTTTTATTTTTTTATTTTGTGATAGGGGCCCAAAATAAGGTTGCCTAGACTGGTCTCAAACTTGTGCTCTTCCTGCATCAGCCTCGCTCACTGCTTGGATTACTGGCAAGTGCCACTGTATTAGACTTCTGGCTTCTTATACATCAGACTTGTTTACAATGAAATTTCTCTCCTTTGTGTTTCTTGGAATGTGTAAATTTTGCTCTCAGTGTTGATGGCTATGTTACTACATAGAGAATTCTTGATTAACAGGGTTTCTTGTTTGTTTAAATGTTTTTATTTTCTTTCAGAATTTTAAATGTTACATTGTCTTCTGGCTTCCACAGTTTTTGATAAAAACACCACTACTAATCTCAGTTCTGTATATGATGAATCATTTTGGTTTAAGAATTTCCGTTTGATTCTTTTTTGCAGTTCATTTATTTATATTTTTATTTAATCAACCAGTAATATTATACTTTAATTCTTTATTACTTTTATTTCTTTGAACATTTTAAAACTAGTTTTGATATCTGTCTTCCAGGTGGAACATTCAGGTCTCATACTAGTTTCTATTGACTTTTTTTCTTCCCTGTATTTGGGTTATGCTTTCTTATTTCTTTTTACTTCACATAATTGTATATTTATTGTTAAAATAATGTACTTTATATACTATACTGGAGAAATTCTGTAGTCTTAATTCTCTACCCCATTGGCTATTTTTATTGTTTAGCTGTTCAGAAATTTACCTGAACTAATTCTTTAGTCTGTCTCTGTTACATCATGCACCTATCATTAAAATTTTAATGGTATCATTAAAAATTTTTTAAATGTTTTCATTATTTAAAAACGTTTTTAAATTTGAGCCTCCTAGAAGTGGCCTATGAGTCAACATAGCTTAATCGTGAACAAAGATTGATCAGAGGTTGTGCTTAATTACTTTGAGCTAGTAAGGCTTTCATATGTTGCTAGCAGATCTGTAGGTGGGTTGAGGGACATATTCAACATTTAGGCAGTTTACAGGTCTGATAACATTTTACCTTCAAACATACTATATGTGAGTCCTATGGTTCACATTTTTGTGTTAATGAGTGGATAGCTAGCACCCTCTCCAGTCTCTCCTGAGTGTGCACAGCCTTTTCAATTAAAGGGGTGTATTTTAGATTATCAAGGCTCACTGTGGGCTGGTCTATTCCTCAACTCTCCCTTTGAATTTTTGTAAGTCTCCTAATCTGTGTTTTGTCCCTATCATTTTTACAGCATCAAGCTGAGATGTTGGCCTTCCTAAGCATGTGTTATATTTCAAATCTAGTCACTTCCTGCAGTAAAACATCTGGGATTGTTTGTTCATTTGTTTGTTCATGGTATTAAGGATTGACTGAAATCAAAGCCTTCACATTGAGCTACATTCCTGCCCTCCCCTGCTTTATGAGACAGCCTCACTAAATTGCTAAGTTGTCCAGGCTGGGCTCAAACTTGAGCTCCTCTTGCCACAGTCTCCCAGAGTGCTAGGATTACAGGTGTGAACCACTATGCCTGGATAAAACTACTGGTTTTTAGGTCTTTTCATGTCTTTTTTGAACTGACAGAGTATCTTAGTTACTTTTCTGGTTGCTGAGACAAAATGCCTGACACCCAAAAATCAAAGAGGAAAGGTTTATGATAGTTAATGATTTGTAGAAGTTTCAGTTCATAATTGGCTGGCTCCAAGGTAAGGTGGCATGGCAGAGGGTCATTGCAGAACAGGCAAGCAGACAGTAGCAAAGCGGCAAAGTAGCAAGTGACAAGGATCAGGCAACAAGTGACACTTTCTGTCTCATATTTTATCAGTCACACCCTTAATCTTAACATAGCACCATTAATTAATCCCAGCATTACATCTGCACACACCCTAGATGCAGCCACCTCCAAAATGCCCTACCTATGACAACATGAGGCTTTGGGGAGAACATCTAGACATAAGCCACAACACTGAGTAAGAGAGTTTTGGTCAAAGTTATTTTGTTCAGCTATTTCATAATTAATTAACTCTGAGTTTTTTTTGGTAAAATTACCAACTTTATAAAGATTTCCCTTCTTATCATTTGTATTGGTTTCCCAGAACTTTGATATAATTAATTGCCATAAACTTGGTGGCTTATAACACAAATGTATTCATCCTGGAGACCAGAAGTCTGAAATCGTAACAGCAGTAGCAGTAGTCCCTTTAGAAGCTCTGAGGGAGAATCTCTTTCATACCTCTCTCCTTGCTTCTGAGGTCAAAATCTTTAGCATAAAAGCATCTCTCCAATATTTGTATTTATCATAACACAGCACTTTTTTCTGTTGTTTTGGTATTTGGACTTCCTTATTCTGTTGTAAAAACAACAGTCATGAATTTGGGGTCCATTCTAATCCCGTATGACCTGATATTATCTTCAAGAACACTATTACCTAATATGGTCACATTCTGGGATTCTGCTAGACATAAACTTTGAAGGACACTATTCAATCTAGTACCCCATTCATTATGAAGTATCTTCTGAAAATAAGTATGGTCTCTTTGTGGATTAGGTGATATTTTGTACAGATGGGCTTGAAATTGAATGGAAGAGAGATGGCACTGCTAAGTTAACTCATTTGTTGGCATAGTTCTTTAACTCACGCCTTCTTTTGGTAATTTTATTCATACTGTTAAGAAAAAGGTAGAGATCTGTAGTCAGGAAAGAGTTGGCAGAGCCTCACTCTTCTCAATTCTAATTTACATGTCTGTTTTTAATCTAGAGCCAAACAACTATCGGACAATGCATGGCCGGGCAGTAAATGGCAGCCAGTTGGGAAAGGATTACATCCAGCTCAAAAGTTTGTTGCAACCCATCCGGATTTATTCCAGAGCCAGCTTATATGGCCCTAATATTGGGCGGCCCAGGAAGAACGTCATTGCTCTCTTAGATGGGTAGGTCAAATTACTTAGCTGTTCTTATGACATATTTATTTAATGTAATGAACCAAGGTATTTGTCTTTTTAGTGGATATTTTCAGTATTAAGAATAAAGGAAGGGCTTTTTGCATAATGGGTATCCCCACTCTGAATTAGAAAATCTTCATCAAATTGTGGAAGAGCTTCTTATCTCTTGAGACTTTCCATAGTCAAGAGGGGATGGTGAAAGATGGAGGTATAGTACAATCTCTACCATACAGTGTCTTCCGGATTAGAAGGAATGCAGTGTTTGAAAAACCAAATTTAATATTATAGAGTTTCCCAAGACCAGCTTCCTACTCCGACAAGGAAAACCTGCAGACTTACACTAAAATATTTGTCTCTAGCTGAGAATACCTAGATAGCAAATAAAATGCCCAGGATATAAACTGACACCAGGGTTGTGAAGACTGTAAGTGGTTTTAAAGGTTTCTTAAAATCATACATTCTCACTGGAAGATAACAATAATGGAATTACCTGGTGACTTGCAAAAATGAGTATAGACATTTTCTAGCTTCATAAACTCTGTTTATGAACTATGGAATTTCATAAGTTCTAAAGCAGTATGCTGCACCAACTTATATGCTTGTGGTTATATGTCTTTAGTGGAGAGATTTTATAAGTATTAAGAAATCATAAAACAAGGAGAAGCAAGATTTTTTGAAGTTAATAAGACTTTAAATGTGAAAAAAATATAGCATCTCTCAGTGTCATTGTACATTTTTAAAAATGTAAATGATTACTCTATTCCAGTAAACCACTTACAGAAACTAAAACTATATAAAATCTTGGCCGGCAAACCTGGATTTAAGTTAAGAAAAACAACATGTGTTAGTACATTAAACCACAACTTAACTGATAGATTTATTACCAGGTATTCTGGAAAACTTCTAACTAAACCAGGTTCAAGATAAAACCAAGGAGCCAGAGACAGTGCCAATTAGAATTTAAGAGCCTTTATTAGCCAGCTGGCGACCCGACAGTGGGACCCACGCAGGGAACCACTGTGTGGTGTCGAGTGAAGGGAGAGCTAGGTATTTACATACTACAACCATACCCCCAGTGATAATGGTTACAATTAAACATGCATCTATGATGTCCTGATTGCCATCCTCATTGACAATGGTTACAGTTAAACATGCATCTATGACGTCCTGGTTGCCATCCCCGTTGACAATGGTTGTAATTACACATACATCTATAACGTCTTAGTTACCATCCCCGTTGACAATGGTTACAATTACACATACATCTATAACATCCTGATTGGCATACCTGCTGGGGCACAGTGCACTGAACAGGTCTGAGAATACGGAACTAAGTTACATTCTCAAGTGGGGTAGCCTCACAAGTAAGGTAGTGGGGAGGTACAGACAGGGTTCAGTAGTTTTTCTATTATGTTAGCCTACAACACTAACAACTTTAATTTTGACCAAATCTGGAAATCATTTTTTAAGCATTGTCATCACAAATAAAGCTCTATTTTAACGTTTTCAGCCTTAATTCTAGTGGTGAGCCAGCCTCAAAGTAGATAATTGACACAACCATGCAGGCTAGGACAAGTTATACAAGACCAGAAGAAATGCCTTACCATGAATTTGTTGCCAATAAAGTAGTAGAGTTACAGTCACAGGGAAGCATGGTGATATGAGAACAGCTGGAGATAGATACATGTTGAATTCTAGTTCCAAAGCAAAGATGGACCTGGAACAGGAAAGGCAGGAACAATGAGGTTAGGAAATTCAGGAGTTCTTCTGCAATACAGTAATCTTTGCACCAAGGCACACACTTTGTGTGTCATAGTCTAGTATAGAAATGGTTATTCTCCACAAATTCAAAATGAGTTAGATGTTTTCAGTGAAGCGCATAGACCTAGTAAAGTTAGAAAAATGCCAAACAAGAGATATATAGAAAAGGGAAATGTTTGTTTTCTGAATGACCTTTGTGGCTTGATGATGCTAGTGACTCCTCCCTTTTCCAGTTGTTATTCTCAATCTAAGCTTAGGAACATAGCAGGCATATTGAAGGTTTGGAGAATCAGACAGATTTGCACTGCAAGCAAATACAACCTCAAATGTAATTTTAGTGTACTCTCTCTCCCTCTCCCTCCCTCCCTCCCTCTCTCTCTCTCTCTCCCTATCCCCATGTTTTTTAACTCCACTCTTCACTTTTCTCCTCTCTCTCAGTAGCATCTTCCTAGTTGTAATGTGTTTTCATCTTTTGCACTGAGTCCCTTGAGTCCTAGCTCTGTCTGACTACTTAGGATATTTCTACCTAACTTATCTCTCTATAATATTATGCCCTCTGAAGTGTTACCCCTAACCATTGTGAGGGGGTAAGGGGAAATGACTGTTCTAGTGACTTATGGCTGAAAGGGGTCATGTGATCAGCAGTCAGATACTTTCCAGAAGGTCTACTTAAAGGTCCTTGATAGACATTGGGTATTTTCATCTTGAGTAGGAATAGATTTAAGTCTTGAGGAGACAAGGTCAAAGAAACACGTAAGTATGCATGGGCCACATAATAAGATTAAAAAGACTATTATGAATACAACTGACAAATACTTTCACCAGGATGAGCCAGTAATAGTTTCCTACAAAGAGGGTGAGAAGGTCCAGAGAATTTCAGAATCTGACCCAACTTTAACCTGTTGTTTAATATTTTGAACAACCTTCCAGATATTAGCAGAAGAATCAGGAATGTACACATGACATTCAACTTTTACAATTGCACAAGTACTCCCTTGTCTATTTGGAGGGTTGCTTTGTTTTGTTTTGTTGGTTCTATAAGGAAAGACCTCAACTCAGTTTGTGAAAGTGTCTGTTAAGACCAATAAGTATTGGAGCCCTTTACTCTTTGGCATATGAGTAAAATCAAGCTGCCAGTCTTCCCCAGGGTATTTATCATGTCTGTGTATAACTGGAGGGACTATGGTCCAGTTAAGAGGATTGTTCTGTTAGCAGAGATCACACATTTTAACTATCTGTTGCATTGTCTGAGAAAGTCTCTTTCATATGAATAATTTTGAGACCATCTGGTGGGTCTTGTCTTTCCCCAAGTGAAAGGTTTGATGTAAAGACTTAATAATTTCCCTTTGACTAGCACCAGGAAGGAACACTTTACCATCATATAGATTGAAACAGTGTCCTGTTGACAGGCTCAGTGCTGGGCCACTCAGAAGTGCTTGTTTAAACTTCTGGAATACACTTTAGGCATCAGGTTCTCAGGTTAAAATGTAGATATCTGTCTTTTTTAGCTTCCTTTATAAACTGACACAGGGGGTCATGTGATCTAACCATACCCTGCTATCCAAAAGGGACAAAAGTCTGTAATTCCTAGGGATCCCCTTAGCTGTTTTAGGCTCTTGGGCTAGGGGAAGGAAAGTATTGGATTAATTCTGTCTTCCCCTGGGTTTCAGGTTCCTCTAGGTATGACAAGGCTCAAGTATTTTACCTCAAGACTGCAATATTGTGCCTTATACCTACAGACCATATAACCTCTGCTAGGAAATTCAGCAGTGTGAGTGCCTTGGCTAGAGAGCTCTTCTGAGGTTGCACTTAACAGTATATCACTGCATATTTCAGTGCTGTTACTTGGGAAAATTCGAAACTTGCCAAGTCATTTGGGCACTCAAAAAAGGGATTGTATAAATTCATCACGAAAGAGGCCCTCTGAGGAGATGAAGACTGTCTCTGAATTCTTGAGGAAGCATAGTCCAGTTCAGTTGAGAGGCCTGGTCAATATTTTCAAAGGCAAAAAGAAACTGGGAATCTATATCTAAAGGAATACCAAAGAAGGAGTCTTTTATATCTAACACTGAAAATCAACTGGCATCATCCAGGATCAGAGAAAGGAGAGCGTATGGGTTAGGTACCACTGGATGGACTGCCACTACTACCTCATTTACAAATCTAAAGTCCTGGGCCAGCAGCCTCCACTCTCCATTGGGGTTTAGAACACTCCAAGATTGGAGTGTTGCAGGAGCTGTTACAGGGTGTAAGTAAATCTTGTGCCCTTAAATTGCTGATTATAGGCAACAGTCCTCTTTTAACTTCAAGCCTTAGAGTTTATTGTCATTTGAGGAAAAATAGGAGGATCTTTGAGATGATGTATTTTCACTAGGGCAGCTTTTCTTGTTCTTCCTATTTTACCTTTAGTTGCCCATACTTCAGGATTTATTTCTGTCTCCATGGGAGGGAAGCAGTGTACCTGATGTGGGTGCATGTATATTATAGTACTCAAGTAAGATAAGATATCTCTCCCTAGGAGGAGAACTGGACTTTCATGCATAATCAAAATGGCATAGGAAAAGAGAAAGCCATCCCAGTTACAGCCTAGGGCTGCGAGAAAAAGCGAGTTACCTCCTCTCTAGTGACTACTTTCACTGAAATACGACAGCTGGAAGGAAGGCTAGGGTCAAAAAGAAGCAGAGACATGTACTAGTGTCCAGCAATAGGCTGGTTTCTTTTCCCTGTATACTCATGATTACCCAGGACTCCTCCACGGAGATGACAGTCCAGCCAGGGGAAGGCAGACAGTGCCTGAGGACTCTTCAGTCTTGCTGGACCAACTGGTAAGATGGGTCTTACCCCTAGGACCTCCATCTCAAAAGGCAGTTCAATTTCCAGTGATCGCTTTTGCAATTAGGGCATGGCTCAGAGGGCCTCTTTCGTGATGAATTTATACAATCCCTTCTAAGGAGGCCTGAATTTTCACTGTAGTAACAGGTAAGTTTAATCATTGAGCTCTTCTTGGAGTCCTGAGAATAAGATGTAGAGTCTGTTCCTTTTAAGGCTGCAACCAAGGCAGCCACTTTCTCTTGATATTTTTGTTTTCTCCTCTTAGCCCCTTCCTGGCCTCAATTATAAAATACTGAGGAGGCAATTCTCACTAAAGTATCAAGTGAGTTATGTGGAGAAAAAGCCATTTTTATGGCTTTTTTCTAATATTTGAGGCAAACTTGGTAGTAAACTTGTCTTTAAGAATAATCTTTCCTATTGAATCAGGAGCAAGGGATGTATGTTTTATTAATGCCTCTTGTAAATGACCTAAGAAGGCAGAGGGATTCTCATCTTTCTCCTGATAAATAGTTGACAATTAAAATAAATTGAAAGGTCTAGTTCTTGTCCTTCTTAGATCTTTAAGAATACATGTCTGAAGATGTTTCCTATTCCGGTCTCCCATCTAGTTGGTAGGCCAATAGAGATCTGGTATAGGGACTGCTTGGGCTCCAATAGGAACCGTCTGTTCTCCTGGCTGCCTGTCTTTTGGGCTTCTAAAATTAACAATAAGACAGTCATCTCCAAATGTAATAGTAGCTTTTAATGCTGCTTGTATCTCATTAGAAGTCAGTGTTTGACTTAAGAGTAACGTTTCATCTTTCCAGTCTAGTTCATAGGTCTGAATAAATTCCCTAAAGACCTCAATGTACTTATCAGGGTCTTCTGAAACTTTCCCAGATCTTGTTCGATTTGTTTGAGCTCACTGAGAGAAAAGGACACATGGACATGGGTAGGACCAAATTCTTCATCCTCCTCCTCTAAAGGATACTGTCCTAGTGGAGCTTGAACAAATTCAGATAGAAATGAGTATATCTCAGTGTAGGCTTCAATTAAAGCTCACTAGAAGCCTCACCCTTAGAGTCTGAAAAGCAAGTGAGGGGAACATCAGGCTTAGTGATAGTGGATGAGGCTTTGATTAGGGTTGCCTTAGAAACCTCCTCTTTAGGATCCTAAGGGCAAGGAAGGGAACCTTCAAGCTCAGCAATAATAGATGCATCTCATTGTGCCTTGAGAGTTGGAGGTGTCTGGCTTTCCTGTGGCTTACATTCACATTTTGAATATAAGTAAGGGTTATCTCAATGCTAAGAAAGTCTGAATGTAAAGTAATTCTGACCATTTCCCTCTCTGTTGCAGTACAATTCTAGTTATGAAATAGTATCAGAATCAATATTTCTACATTCCATTTTGCATCTGGGAAGGTCATGCAAAGATGTAGAAAAATATTAAATAGCTCTTTCTCAATAAGTGAGGGTCAAACAATTTCTAGTGCTTAAGAATACGTTCCAAAACAGTAAAAGAATTCAGTATTGAGTTTCTTATCTGTAAAATAAGGGTAAAAATAAGCATCTTTTTAATATCTACTTGGTTTTTGTATCCTCTCAAGGTGTCCCCTGAGGTGACCTGCTGCAGAGCAGGTTGCTGCTATCTGGAGAATGATTGGAAGATAGGTCAAATTGCACCAGCCACCCTTACCAACTCATGCCCCTACCTTCTCTAGAAACTCACACTCCTAATGCCAGAATGTGTTTCTAAAGCACAAGCTACAACTGATTCCAGCTGTACCAGTCATGTTTAAAGAAGGAAGCATTGCTAGCAAAATTAAACCAATAAAGAGACTCAAACAACAGGTTTCCAATTCTCTTAAGGGGGGGGATCAAAAGGCAATTTGGAAATGGTTGGAGCAATTCCATGCCCTCAAAA
>RJWT010026772.1:0-15710 GCA_004365215.1 Cuniculus paca | reverse complement strand
TGTGTGTGTGTGTGTGTGTGTGTGTGTGTGTGTGTGTGTGTGTTTTGAGACTCAACAGTCTTGCTATGTAATTAGGCTGGCCTTGAATTCACTATATATCCTAGGCTGGCCTTGAACTGAAAACGAACCTCCTGCCTCAGCCTCCCAAGTTCTGGGATTACAGGTGTGTCCAATCACACATAGCTTCCCTTGGATGTTTGTACCCCCTCAGTACAGTGGGACTCTCATGATGGCCTCTATGTGCTGGGCTCACCTGGAAACTACCCAGGGAATTCTGATCACCTTCAAGTCACGACTCAGACCCTGCCTGCTCCAAAGAGCCTGGCCCAATTGCCCCAGGCAAACTCTGGCTCCTTCTCCAGCATTCTGTTTCTGTGTATGCCCTGTCCCAAGACACACACAGTGGGCTCTGCCTGGCACTTGCTTCTTCCATAGGCGTCCCTTCTCCATGTTCCTTGCCCCCTACTCTCGATCCCATATGCTGCTCCCCATGACTTCCTTTTCTACCTCTAATCTGCCAGCCTCCACCCTCACCAGCCTTGGAACTTTTCAGGCTGAGGTCACTGGGTCTCCTTGCAGAGCCCTCCCCTCCCTGGACCTCAGCTGGCACAGCTTCTTGCTTCTTAAATGTCAGTGTCTCTCAGCTTCCATGAACTTCCCACTCCTCAGGACACTGGCTGGCCCTCCTATTCTGGGGTATCCCTAGCCTAGACCTCTGCTGTCTCACAAGCACCACCACGGACACTGCCACCAATGCTCAGCATCACCATATCCAAGCCAACTCTTCCCCCACCCCTACTCGTGAGTGAACACACAGACAAACCCCATCCACCAAGTCCCCAGGGAGTCCTCTCCTCTGTTTTGCCTTACCAAGCAGTCCCCATCCCACTCTTACCACTTTTTAATGTCTTCACTCCAAGTCTTCCACTCACCCTCTCTGTTGCTGCCAGAGCTAAGCCCTATCTATCACCTGAACCCCTGCAGTCTCCTGCCTCCCCAATACTCAGGTGTGCTCTAGGGACCAGCCACACAGTGTTACTCGGAGCTTGTTGCAAATGCCAGGTCACAGACCCCACTCAATTAGAATGAGCATTTGAACAAGACCACCAGGGGACTCGCCTGCACTTGGAAAAGTAAGAATTGCTGTGAGAGAAAGAAATAAGGGGGGGGGGGACAAAAAAGAATCATTGTCAGAGCCATGTCCCAACCTCTAGCCAACCCTAACCAATCCTGACTTGACAACCCATGTGCCCTAGATTTTTTTTTTTTTTGGAGACAGTCTCATCATGTAGTTCAGGCTGGCCTTGAACTCACACTGATTCTCCTGCTTCAGCCTAGGAAGTTCTGGGATTACAGGGATATGCCACAACGTCCAGCTGGATTTTTTTGAATCTTGGTTTAGCAAATTCCATAAGCACAGTGCTAACATGTGGACTATTTTGATTCATTCATTTTTGTCACTATTGGGGACACAAGCTCTCCCTGCCCTAGTAAGTCTACAGTTGAATAAACAGCCCCAGTGACAAACACAGTGTAAGAATGTATGAAATAAGTACTTTTTTTTCCTTTTTCCCCAAATCCATTTTATTTCAAGGAGAAAAAGAAGGAAAAAAACTGAAAATTTCAAAACATGTCAATTAGGGTAAAAGAAGTACTAAAAGTGGGCTTTGGGTTCAGAAATAATTAAATTCAAATCCATCTACTATTTATTAGCTGAATGACCTTGGTTCAATTACTGAAACACATTGAATTCCACTTTCTCCATCAAGAAAAATGAGTGTGCAAGTATCTTTCAAGACACATTTCAGTGATCCTGGTATCCATGCCTTCTGTAATCCTCTTGCCCTGAATGTGAACTGGACCTAGTGACTTGCTGTATCAGTCAGGGTTTGTCTTGGTTACTTTTCTCTTGTTGTTGAGACAAAATACCTGATGCTCAAAGTGAAGGAAGGAGAGGTTTATTTCTTACAGTTTTGGGGGTTTCAGTCCATATTCAGCTGGTTCCAAGGCAGGGTGGCGTGGCTGAGGGGCAGCTATTCACGGCGGCTGCAAGTGGCAAGCATGAACTGCGCCAAAAAAAAAAACACACCCCCATTCCGACCTTACATTGTGCGTTGGCTTCAACCCTGGGCGGGTGCAGGACTCATACCACCAATCCCAGTGCTACACAATGAATCAATCATAAACGTTAGATTCAGCAGCTTCCATGACTACATGAGGCTTAGGGGGCCATCTATATACAAACCATAGCATTCCACCCCTGACCCCCTAAAGACTCATGTACATCCCTTATACAAAAGACATTTAGCCCATCTCCATGAGTTGCCAGAGTTCTAACAGTTTCGGCACTGCTGAAAAGTCCAAGCACCAAGTCTCCTCCAAGATCTAAGGCAGACTCTTAGTTGTAAGCCCCTGTACAAATGAAAACAAAGTTAAACACTTCCAACATGCAATGGCACAAGATAGACATTACCATTCCAAAAGTTACAAACAGAGGAATACAAAGCATTAGAACCAAAGTAAGTCCAAAATCCAGCAGGGCAAATGTTAAGTCTTGTAGCTGTATGTCCAGCATCTGAAGCAATCTGTGGCAAATTGTGAGCCCCAAAGGGATTGTGTGGCTCCACACCCACAGCACTTATATTTAGGAGTTTTAGTCCCTGCAGCTTCTCTCTTAGACCCACTCTGCTCAATCTTTGCAGCTTTCCTTAGATGATCCATGCCTCTGGCTTTTCCAAACTTCTGAGGTCTCCACTCTGGCTTCATACTCACAGCTTCACACATTGCCCTCTCAGGGGCACACTTCCTGGCCTCCTGGGCCCTCTGAAATTGGGATGGAAGCCTCTTTAACCTCAGAATGTGTGCATTCTCCATGCACCTAAAACCAGCGCCACATGGATGCTGCCAAGATCTGCTGCCAGCTGGAGCAGTAGCCGGGCTATCCCCTTTCTTGGCCATAGAGGTCAAGTGCCTGGATCGCTGGGCACTCTGAACCTGATTGCAAGGAACAGATTTTCTTTGTCGCCACCATTTTGGAACCTTGTGTGGCCTCCATCGCCATTCTGAAATGTGGTGCTCTGCAGCTTTCTCCCCTGGGGAAAGTCTTTCACTTTTGCACTTTGGAAGCTGCAAAGGTTCGAGACTTGCTGCTTTCCGGGATGTCTCCAGGCCATCTTTTGTATTTCTTTGTTCCTTCTCAGCAATCGAGGTTTCAGCTCTATCTTTACAGTCCACAGCTTTCCGACCAAACTCACAACATTTTAAATCACCATGTTGGGCTCTTTGCTCTTGATTTCCAACATAAGTCTGGCTAAAAGCCCCCAACAACAGCCATGCCACTGCCTCAACATTTGACTGCCTTGAAATTTCCTTTGCCAGATTAATCAGGCCACCACCCTTAATCTCAGTCTCAGGCAAAGTCTCTGGATACGAGCAGAATGCAGACAAACTTTCTGCCAAGCTGTAACACACATCATGTGGAGTCCAATAACCAATGCAGTCCTTTTTCCCAGGAGAAACCCCCCCGAGCCTGGTCTTTACCGGTAGGCTCTCTATCAGCCTTCTGGTCTCCTAAGCTCTGACCAGAATCTCCCCTACAGAACAGCCTTAGCTCTTCCAGTTCTATACATTCAGGTGACATCTCTGAACCTTTCCAAACTCTTCCCACAAGCCATTTCCAAAGGCTCTTGAACCACATGGTCAGGTACAGTCACAGCAACGACCCCACTTCTCTGGTACCAAATTCTGTCTTGGTTAATTTTCTCTTGTTGTTGAGACAAAATACCTGACACCCAAAGTGAAGGAAGGAGAGGTTTATTTCTTACAGTTTTGGGGTTTTCAGTCCATATTCAGCTGGTTCCAAGGCAGGGTGGTGTGGCTGAGGGGCAGCCGTTCATGGCAGCGGCAAGCACGGACCGCGCCAAAAAAAACACCACACCCCCATTCCGACCTTACATTGTATGTTGGCTCCAACCCTGGGCAGGTGCAGGACTCAAACTGCCAATCCCAGCGCTACACAACAAATCAATCATAAACATTAGATTCAGCGGCTTCCATGACTATATGAGGCTTGGGGGGGCCATCTATGTACAAACCATAACAGGGTTTACTAGAGATACAGATATAACACAAGATATACAAATGCATAAGAAATTACAAGATTAGCTTATAGTGAGTGGTCAGCCGCAAAGTCAGATGAGGAAGCACGCAGAGGGTGTCTGCAAGCCGGAGACTGAAGGGTCCAGCCCAAGAGCTGGAGCTTACTGCAGTGTCCTGTGCAAGTCAGTATCAGAAGGCCAATGGGTCTGTGACAGAACACTGAAGAATCTATGACGGAAGGTTGAAGAGCCTACAATGAAGGCAGAAGAGTCCCAGGTGGAAGCCAAACAGTCTGTGCCAGAAGCCAGGAGACGACATCCAAGCTGAAGGCAAAGACTGGAGCTCCTCTGAAGAACCAGAAGAACCTGAAATCAGTGCCTCCTCATTTGCCTTTTATTGTAAGCAGGCTACTTCCCTGGGGTGGGTGTAGCACTCACACCTTCTTCATGGTCTCCTCTTGCACAGACTAAGAATGTTACAAACTAAGGACCCTGGCCCTCTTGCTGAATTACTTAGTTAAACTTCTGAGCTTCTCAAATTGACACAATGAACAATATCTTAGAATGGTAACTTGTCCTCTACACCCCAGGATGTAAAGCTGCTGAGTCACTTTGTTAAGCTTCTAGACTTCTCAAGTAGACACAATGTATAAACCATAACACTTGCTTCTAATAAACAGAATACAGGTGCTTTTCTATTTACAACAGGGTATGTCCCAATAAACCCACCATAAGTTTAAAATACTGTAAGTAGAAAATGTCACTTAGGGACACCATACATTGTAGAGGATCAACTGTTTACTCTCCTGATCGGTGTCCGGCTGGAAGTGGAAGGTAGGTGTCACTGCCAGTATGATGAGAGAAGATCTTTATGGGAAGCCAGCTAGGAAGATTAAGGCCTAACTGGCCTCTTCTGTGAGCAGTAGGGAGAAAGGCAGCATGAATGTATGCTGACACACTGCGGGGAAAATTAATACAGCTGAGATCCTATTGTTTACTTGGCCAAGTACCGTGGATGGTGGGAGACACATGAATCCTCTTTTACTCTGATTGCTTGTGCCCATGTCTGAGTGAAAAAAGCCAAGGTGCACCAGTCACTATGAGCTCTTCATCAAAGGAAGACAAGAGGCCCTGGCCCCCCAGATTTTAACCTAATTCTGTGTCTCTTTGTGTTTCATCTCCATCACTCCTCAATCAGGTACTAGCTTGTAAGTTGGCCTCCAACAGATCCTATCACATATCACTAGCTTGAGAAAACTAAAAATTCTAAGTATAGTTTCTGCTGAATGCATATTGCTTTCACACCATTGTAAAGTCAGAAAATTGTAAGAAGACCATCATAGGATGGGGACCATCTGTACCGCAAAAGTGATGGACTATCACTTCTCTGATGAGAATACAAAGACTGGATTCCATTTTACCAGATTTACTAGTTTGTTACATTCTTGGCTTATATACTTCAATGAAGCAAGCCACCATTTAGAAAGCCCCATGGGGGAGTAAATGCGAGGACCTCTAGCCAATAGCCAGTGAGGAACAGAATCCTGCCAACAACCATGTGAGTGAGCTGGGGGCAAATCCTTCCCCAGATGAGGTTTGAGATGACCACAGCCACCATTCACACCTTGACTGCACTCTGTGAGTGACCCTGAAGCAGAAGACATAGCTAAGCCAGCCCAGATTCCCAACCCTCAGAAACTATGACAATCAGTACTCTGTTTCAAGCCACTAAATTTTGAGGATAATTCGTTACACAGCAGTAGATAACATGTTCCTTACAGAATTATTGTGGGAATTAGAATGTATATAAAGATTAGAAAGGTTGTGATGATGACTAGAACGACACTGATGATGATGACAGCGATGATGATGATAAGAAGGGATCTAGAAAGCTTAAATTAAGACTCAGAACCCAGCAGAAGTACTATAACTGTGAAGAAAATACTTTTAGTTCTTCAATTCCTGAGGAGCACAGAGATGAAGGTGTGGGAAACAGGGTACTGCTTTCCTCATTCAGTCACAAATTATCCAATTGTGATAGAAAGGAGCCTGCAAGCAGAAACCGTAGTTATGGATTTGTGAGACTAGGTGAAGGAGAAACTACCTGGGTTCTAGGTGATGAAGTTTGACAGAGAATTGGGAAGAGGGTTGTTCTCTCACTTCTGCTCAGATTGGAGTGTAGCTATTACCATATTTGCAGCTGGTGAACAATAAGAAAGAGAACATAGTGAAAGAACATGTGTATTTGATTCTGTGCAGCTTCTAAGAAGGTAAGTCAAGACCTATATCACCATAAACCAATGAAACTTGAGGGTATAGACATCTTACAGGCTTGCAGACTTTGATAGAAAAAAAAAGGAAATAAAGCATTATAAACCAAGGGAACAGCACCACAAACGTTCAGAGATATGAGTGAAAATCATTTTCTTAGGGAAAAGCAAGTGATCTTGTCTGACTAGAAAAAAGAGCACAAACTAGTTTAATACTACGGTTCTGATTCAGCCCCTAGAGCAATGATTCTCAACCTTTTTGTTGTTAGTTTCCCCTTGTGGTCTTAAAAATTATTGTCATCTCAAAGAGCTTTAGTTTATGTGGTAATATCTCTTGAATATTTACCATATTAGAAATTAAAACAAATTTTAAATATTTAGTTCACATTCATCTAAAATAAAAAAATAAACTCATTACATGTTAACATAAATAACACATTTTTATAAAAAATAAATATTGCTTGCTAAACACAACAAAAATAGGTGAGAAGAATGGCATTCCTCTATATCCCTAAAAATCTTTTATGCCTGCCTTAATACAAGACAGCTGGATATTCATTTTTTGTTTCCGCATGTTTCTTTTCATCTGCTGCAATATCACACATCACATTGCCTCTAGAAAACTGCGCTGTACACTTGTGAGAGTGAAAAAGACAAATCGTGTCTTCTTATTATGAAAATAGTTTTGATCTCTCAGACCTTCTGAAAGGAATTTAAGGACATCTAGTTAAGGGGTCCCTAGATCACATTCTGAAAAATTGCTGCTCTAAACCAAGCATAGTGGTACACATCTATAATCCCAGCACTCTGGAAGGCTGAGACAAGAGGATCGCAAGTTCAAGTGCAGTATGGGTAATATACCAAGACCTTGTCTCAAAATAAAAAATAAAAAGAAATACAGCTGGAAATACAGGTCAGTGCAAAGGGCTTGGTGAAGGGCCTCAGTTGTGCCAGAAATAAAAATTGCTATTCTAGAGCAGAAGCAGTACATACTACTGAGAAAAAGTCAGTCTACAAATGTACTGACAATAATAATAGCTTTGTTGATTGAGTGCTTACTATATGGTACTCTAAGCACAAAAACCTAAGAAGTGATTATAATTATTCTTCACAGATGAGGAAACTAAAGACAAAGACTGTAAGTAACTTGCCCAAGTTGACACAGCTAGTCAGTAGTGATGAAGAGTGACAAATGCAGGCAGCTTGGCTCCAAAGTCTTTTTCTTAACCAGTGCACTGCTCTGCTCTCTAAGGGACAAAAGCTTTGCAGTAAAATTGACAAAGGCCTGAGTCATCCCACTCACCCACCCTTTCTCCCTCCTCTCCCTGCTATTTCAGATTTCAATGCTCTTTCTCTTTCCCTGCCTGGTTAGGGAACTCATGTTTCTTTTCACTCTGCAGTAAGTCCTTGTTCACTGCCTGTTGTTCATTATTCCCACCACTCCACAGAAACTGCTCTCTCCAAAGGCACCAATGACCTTATAATGACTCAATGGCTGCTTTTCAGTCCGTATCTCCCTTGCTCTTCAAAACAGGAGATATTATCGATAACTTTCTTTTTCAATTAAAATTCTTTACTACCTTGGTTATTTTACATCAGATGTTTCTGTTTCTTTTACCATCTGTTTGATAATTTTATCTCAGAAAAACGTTTATGGAGCTTTTTGTTTTTGTTTTTGTTTTTGTTTCGAGGCAAGGTTTCACCGTGTAGTTCAGGCTAGCCTTGAACGCACCATGTAGCCCAAGCCGGCCTCAAATTCACGGCAATCCTCCCGCCTCAGCCTCCTGAGTGCTAGGATTATAGGTGTGCACCACCAAGCTCTGCTATGGGGAACCTCTTGGCCTGTCTTTTAAACATTTTCATTTCCCAGTGTTTGATTTTAGGTTCTTCTTTCTTCTCATTCTGTATCTTCTTCACTGCCAAACCATTCACTTCCATGACTTTAATTATCAAATAATTACACCCAAAGATATTATGGCCCAACACTGTTACATGTCCAGACAATGCCTAGACATTTCTTCAATCACCTCAGAGTCAATAGCTCCAAATTCTAACCTATCATCTCATTCTTCAAATGGTCCCTTTTCCTCTGGTTACTGATTTGGGGAATTATACCACCATCCTTTGTGAGCAAACACTTGCAAAAAACCCAGACTTCTCTCACCTGTCTTGAGGTCCTACTGGAATCTCTGAAACATTTCCAAAATCTATTATTCTCCATCTCTATTGCTACTACCCTAGCACTGGCTGTCTTCTTCCTGTCTTGATTATTATACTAGCCTCATTATTAGTTCCCCTTCTTCTAGTTCTGTTGGTGACAGTTCATCCAGTGACCAGGTAACTACTTTGCATAGCTTCACAGATCATTGTTACCTTGTCTCCTGTAATGTTGGTGACCAAAGGAGATGGGCAGCCTTGCAGCTTCATACAACACCACTGTTGGACCCCACAGTTACTCCATAACTGGGAACCACTTCCACAATTCCACATTTCTTTCAGGAAACCCAAACCCAATAAAGAGTCCCAGTTTTTATGGCACAGTGACAAACTACTTTAAGGTTAGTGGTATAAAACAACCACCATTTCATTAGACTCAGGAATTTTGTGGGTCAGAGATTTGGAAAGAGTACAAAAGGGTGGTTTGTGAGGGTATGTCCAAGGGTAGTGACTAGGTCCTTTGGAAAACTCATTTAATCATGTCTGGTGTCTGGGCATAAGAGAGATTAGTATTGTGGGGTGTCACCACAGGTGGTGCACACCCATAATCCCAGCACTCAGAAGGCTGAGGCAGGACGGATCGAATTCAAGGCCAGCCTAGACTACATAGTGAGACATTGTCTCAAAAAAAAACCAAACAGAGATTAATATTTTGGGCCAGAGCACTTGTGCATGTGTAGCCACTCACCATAGCTTGATGACCTTGGAGTAGACAGATTTCTTACATGACACTTGAGAGTTCTAAGTGCATGTGCTCCAACGAACAAAATAAAACTACATCACCATTTACGACAGCCTCTGAATTCAGTGTCACTTCTGCCAACAAGCACATTTGTCTAGATGCAAAGGGAGAGAGCGTAGACTTTCTTTCTCAAAGAAGACTCAAAGAAGTATTTAGTCACATCTAGATAATCAAGACAGATGAGAGATATTGCTATGACCACGCATGGGAAACACAACCTGCCACACATACTGAACCCTCCCTACAAGCCCAGCATTCCCACTTGCCATCTCTTCTGGCTTCTGGATCCTAGCTGCTCCCATTGGTACACATTGCTTTCTATACATTCACAATCCTACATCTTCTTTAAGAGTTATTGAGGGTCATTTGTGGAAGGAAGATTTAGGCAAGCATAAATTAAAAAGAAATAACCCTGTGAACTTTCAAGTAGGAAAACAAGTGAATTTAAAAGAAGTTAAACCAGCCAGGAGTGGTGGCACATGCTTGTGATCCCAGCACTCCAGTGGCTGAGGCAGGAGAGTTGCCATGAGTACCAGGCCAGCCTGGACTACATAGTGAGTTCAAGACCAGCCTGAACTTTATAGCAAGATCCTGTCTCAATCAAGCAAGCAATCAAATAAAAAATAAAAGAAGTTAAACTACATTTCTGAAATGGCAAAAGAACAGAGAAAGATCACTCACAGTAGAATCCAGAAGTAGACACAAGGATATACTAAAATTTAATGTTTAATACATGGGTGGCTTTTCAAATCAGAGAGAGGTCAAATACATACCCAAGCACCCATCCAGGAGCCAACTTCATCTAGTAGATATTGGAAAAAGGGAAATTCTTCCCAGCATCCCTTTTATCTCCCTGAGTTGTTGACTCTGCATATGCTACTCCTGGCTTTGGTCTTGCCCATCTCCTTCGCTGTGCTTTACCGTTAGTCTCTGCCTGGGGCTCCTGCAAACTGTCCTGCCACAGTTTCTGCTTCTTCAGTGTCCATACCACCAACACAGAAGACAGCCCTAGTGTATAATATCTGACTTTACTAAAGGATTAAGGAAGGATGGAAGGCTGTAGGGGTGGTGTTTTGGTTACTTTTTCTCGTTGCTGGGACAAAATACCTGATGCCCAAAGTAAAGCAAGGAAAGGTTTATTTGGCTTACAGTTTCTGGGGATTTCAGTCCATATCAGCTGGCTCCAAGGCATGTTGGCATGGCACAGGGGCAACACTTCAAGGCAGCAGCCAGAGCAAAAGGGGGCAGCTGTTCATGGCGGCTGCAAGCGGCAAGAGCGAACCGCGCAAAACAGGGAAAAATGCACCCGTTCTGACCTTACTTTGTATGTCAGCTCCACCCCTGGACGTGTGCAGAACTCACACCGCCAATCCCAGCACTAGACAACGAGTCAATCACAAATGCTAGATTCAGCCATTTCCATCACTACATGAGGCTTGGGGGGTCATCTATATACAAACTGTAACAGGTGGAGAATTTAAAAGCTGAACACCAAATATGATTTTCCCCCAGAAATTAGCTATGAGATTCACTTACCATGTAAACAGTGTTAGTTAATGTATGTGGATTTACTGAGTACCCAGTAAGTACCAGGCACAGTTTTAGGTGGTGGGAATGGAATGATGTAGTAGATAGTGTTGTGGTTCTACCCACATGCCTCAGGGCCCTGCCGTTCTAGTGTAGTCATCCCACTTCTAACTACTGGCATCAGAAGCTCTTTATTGATTTTCATCAGCAGTCAGAACATGACAAGTCAATGGGTCAGTGGACTCATTAGGCAAGAAGTACATAAGAATTAATACACCCTAGAAGCTGCCCTCATTTGGTGACTAACAGGAATTGATATGGTAGCACCCTCTTATCTGTGAGGGAAACACTTGAAGAACCCTAGTGGATTCATGAAATTGTACATAGTACCAAGCCCTGTGTATACTATGTTTTTTTCCTATCCATATAAACCTATGATAAAATTAAATTTATAAATTAGGTACAGTAAGAGATAAACAATAATAAAATAAAGCAACTTTGGAGCCATTATTAAATAAATAAGGATCACTTGAACCCAAGCCCTCTAACAACACCACGACAGAGGATCTGATCAACAAGATAGCTACCAAGTGACTGAGGGCAGATGGCACAAATAGCATGGATATTCAGGACCAAGGGATGATTCATATCCTGGGAAGGATGGAGTAAAAATTCATGCTACTTAGAATGGTGTACAATTTAAAATTTTTTTAAATTTCCCATTTAATATTTTTGGACCACAATTGACTATAACTGAAACATAAGAAAGAAAAACTGCAGAAAAGGGGGCACAACACTCTAGTAATAATTTTGGCAAGCAGATCCCTCTCAGTGAATTTTTTCAGACCCAGAGTTTCCCCTGCGGGATCAAGCTCCAGGCATCCACAGTACTAGTAACTCGCTTGGTAGCACATGCTTTGCTGACAGCCTTCTCATCTCTGTCACTTCTATTCTCTCATTGGTGTTTCTTGGGATCATAGCCCATGTAAACAAATTTTTGCCTCAAGTCTGCTTCTGGGAAAACCCAAACTTAGATGGTTAAAACACAGTTTTAATAGATGTCCTTCCTCATGAAGAAGATAATAAATAAGTAAATAAATGAATGTGAATAAAAACATGCTATAAAAAATAAAAGCGGGTGAGAAAAATAAGGAAGGGGATATCATTTAGGTAGGGCAGGCAAAGCAGTGTTTTTGATTTGAGGAGGTGATATTTGAGAGAGGCGTGAATGAAGTGAGGGAGTGAGCCTTGCAAATGCCTAGGGGAAGAATATTCTTGGCAAAGTACCTGAGATAGGAATGAGTTTTGTATGTTTCCTCTTCTCCAGCTACATATTCCTTTGTTGTTAACTGTTGATATCCTCAAATCCTATAGGTTTCAATACCATTTATATACTTTTAACTCCGGTAGTCACATCTCTAGCCCATATCAGGATCTTTTCCTAGAATCCATACTTGCAAATCTAATTAACTATCTCGATTTGGATGTCTAACAGACATCTTGAACTTAACAGGTCAGAAACCAAAATCCTGATCTTTTCCTCGAACTTCTAAGTGAGATGTTGTCCCCCACCTCTGTAAATGGGTAACTTTATTCTTCCAGCCTCCTAGGCCAAAATTAACTAGGTTAGGCTAGGCATGGTTGTGAATGCCTGTAATCCCAGCACTGGGAGGAAGAGGCAGGAGGATCACTGCGAGTTTGAGGCTAGCCTAGGATACATAATGAGTTCAAGGCCTACCTAAACTACAGAGCAAGACCCTGTCTCAAAAAACCAAACCAAACTTACTGAGGTTATGTTTCACTCCTTTTATTCAACTTTCACGTCCAGTCTAACAGCAAACCCTGTTGGTTCTGCTTTAAAAATATGTCTAGAATCCAGACATTTCATACCACCTTTGCTGCTGCTATCTTCATGCAAGCCACCATTATCTTTTGTCCTACTGGTCTTCCTTGCCCTTATCACAGTTTATTCCCACTTGACTGAAGAAATTCTTATACAGTGAAGTCAAATAATCCCATTTGTAGTAAAAGTCAAACTTCTTACAGAAGACTATGCCCCATCACCCACTGCTCTCCTTTACTTCATACACAACCATGAGACTTTTTCTCTTTTTTCTTTTTCTTGAATGTGGAAAAAGCAGGTATCCTATCTCAGGACTTTTGCATTTGTTTTTCTCTCTCCCCCAGTTAGCCAGGAGGGTAGTTCTACTTCCTTCACATGTTTGCTCAAATATCACCTTTGCACAGATTCCTCCTTGCCAAGGGCCCCTGCCTAGAGTTGTACATCTGGCCAATGGGATAAATGGAGATTGAAATCCAACCCAAGTAAATGACACATAGTATTTACTCAAGAAATACTGAATAAATAAATGACTAAACAAAATAAACTATTAAACCAGACACACACGTGATTCCTAACGTAGTATACTCCACGAAGAGGAAAGAGTATTTCTTAGCTTCATCTCCTGTGCTCTCACATTGATGTCATTATGCAGAGCACTATTTAATTCCTTTCCTCTTCCACACTTTACAGATTGTGCCCATGCTGGCTTGCTGAGAAAAGGAAGCCTGATGGCTCTTTAGGACCTTATTTGCATGAAGACTTAGCCAAGGTTGTGGAGATTGCTCTACTGTTCTTAACGACTGGATTACATTCTTACCTCAGCACCATACCTTCCTTGGTTTCTACATGGAAGCTGTACAGAAAGGGTTGCATTATCCTTCAGAAATGTATATTCCTCCCAACGGGGCTTTTAGGCCAACTGGCAGCCATCTGGGGGAAAAATTCACTGGATTCCACATCAATTTCTAAATCAAATGAGTAAATTCCAGATTAATCATACACTTAAATGTAAAAAATTGAAACTGTTACTAAAATAAAATAGTGCATGGAGATATCAGTGAAAGAGCTATTTCTAAGCATAAAAACAAAAGTTATAAATCATAAAGGAGTCAGCTAGGTGTGGGGATGCATGCCTGTAGTCCTAGCCATTCAGGATGCTAAGTAGGAGGATCACTTGAGCCAAGTTTAAGATCAGCCTGGGCAACAGAGCAACACCTCACCTCAATCAATCAAAAAGGACAAATCAATGTGTGCTGCATAAGAATTTAAACAATTTCTATGTGGGCATTTAAGAATAAATATAGGTTGGGTAAATTATACAGAAAAACAAAAGTATTATCAGCATAAAATTCTATATATGGTTACTATTTCGCAGGCAGGTTATCCAGCAATTTTACTTCACCACACTATCCTAAGGAATAAATACCACATTTTTCTAAAGATATATTTGTGAGGATGTTGTTATATATTCATATTGGAAATAATAAAAAGTTTATTAATAGGAAATTAGTTAAATAAATTATGGCAATCAATGGGAAACATGCAGCCAATGGAATTCTACGCTTGTTTTATTTTTAAATTTTTTGAATTAAAAAAATTTTTTTTGTTTTATTAGATGGGATCTGACCATTAGTTCAGGTTGGCCTCAAATTTCTCAAAATTAGAGAAATTTCAGTGATCCTCCTGCCTTAGCCTCCCAGTCACAGGCATGCACCACCATGCCCAGTTTGCCATTCTTTCTTACAGTTTTCTGGAGCACTGGATACTTAGCAATACAAAAAGTCATTTTGTCAGTAAGATAGCTTTTAGTTTTTAAAATCTGAAAAATGTATAATTTTCATTAAAACTAAAAATAGGATATTCCTATTGCCCCAGGGTTTACTTATAGCCCTACATTATGATACTCTCTTCCCTCTTCTGATTCTTTACCTCACAACCATGCTGCCCTTTTACCTACCTCATCCTTGCTCAGATAAAGCATTCTCTCCTTCAGAACCCTTGATCATCAACTCTAGGAGGTTAAAGAGGACAGGGCAATTGTCTTCATTTTTGAGATGCACTATCTGGAGGTAGAAAGAGAGATAAGGGATCATGACAAATCACCACACAGCAAGTTAGTCCCATGTTAGAACTCAGGCCTTCTAATAATTCAGTAATTTGGTAGCTATTATATATACATGCCATGAATTGAAAGTATAAAATAATTACCACAATCAAGAAACTTGTATTGGGACACAAGATTTACATATATATTGAGCTGGGGATATTGCTCAATAGAAGGGTACTTGTCTACCATGCACAAGGCTCTGGGTTCAATTCCCTTTACCTCCCCCCTCCCAATTCCAGATTTATACACATGTAACACTAAGTAGGTATCATAGCTTAATATGTTCTTTTAGACCAATAAAATATACAAATAGCATGTTTCATGAAAATTTGAGAGATTTCAGGCTTTCCTAGTCCAATATTGGGAAAACTTTAAGAAGAATCTTGAAATATATTAGCATGATGAAATGGTTAGGAAATTTACCTCCTTAGGGTAAAGGGGTAGGCAGACACTATGGAGAACCACAATTTATCCCATTCCTATTTGTATGTCCTCCCCATGCTCCATTAAATTAAAACCCTTTGTAGCACCGCTTTGTGTCTTTATCTTTTCCACTTGCTGTGTGTCCTTGCAGAACAAGAGCTATTCACACTCACCGGCAAGTTCCCAGCAGCAAGTTGAGCTGTAGCATTGAAAAGAGACTTAAAAGACAGCTGTTGAATGAAGGGATGAATGGAATGGATAAGGTAGCATCATTTAGATTTGAATCCTTGGAGACCCACAGATCATTCCTGCTCTTACCTCTCTACTAACACTTCTAAGTTTTACCATATAGGTGAGAGTAATTCATATGTCATCTGCCAGGATATAAGATGTAACTGAGTAAATGCTGGAGAAGTGACAAATTAGAGCCATGTCCTACCTGTTTCTCCAGTCCCTGAAGTGTGGCTCCATCAAGGGCTCCTTG
>RJWT010026771.1:0-15708 GCA_004365215.1 Cuniculus paca | reverse complement strand
GGGAAAGTCAAAGGGGAGGAATTATCTAAAAAGGGAAGGAAATGACCACTCTTAATCTATTATCATGATTTGAAATTCAGATTGTATTCATAGTTCTGATTAGTTTCATTTTATTCTGATTTGTTTGATTTTATTATACTTGATGGCATGGACAGCTATTTTAAAGATAACAAAATATATAATTGCAGCCATCGAGGATATCTACTTATCTTGTTTAGAAACCCTGTATGGCTTTCATTGTTTGTTTTGATTGATTTTACTCTATTCTGTGTGGTTTGATTGTAGTATGTCTGAAGGTGTAGGCAACTATTCTGAAGATAACAAACATTATGGTAGCCAATGCTGTTTCGCTAATATCTTGAAATTGTATATTGCTTACATTGTTCTGCTTTGTTTGTTTTGTTTTATTATGTTTTGTTTTGTTTCTACTGTTTTAGTTTGTTGTATTTTGTTTGATTTTACTTATCCCTGATGGTATGGGCAGGTATACTGCAGATAACAAGAGCCATTATGGTAGCCTTATCGATTGCTTTGTTTTTTGTTTTTTGTTTTCTTTTTTTTACACTGTTTCAAAGTCATGTTCCATGTTCATTGCTTTGTTTTGATTGACTTTACTCTGTTTTGTTCTGTTTAGTTGCATTCTTTTCAAAATTAAAAAAAAAATAAATAAAATTTCAGTTGGAATAGCAACAGGGTATTAGTAATACATTACAAAATGGATTAAAAATTACTTGGACAACAAAATGGGCAAGAATATTGAGCCTTTTAAAAGAGGAAGGTGCTACTGTTTGGATGTTGATGTCCTCTAAAGACCTTGTGTCAAAGGCTTGGTCCCCAGGGTGACACTATAAGGTGGTGGTAGAATCTTTGGGGGGTAGGGCCTTGTGGGAAGTTTATGCATCACTGGAGGCTTGCTCTCAAATGCTTTTCTGGGATCTCAGTCTGTCATTCATTCCTTCCTTCTGTCCATCTTTGTCTCTCTTTGCTTTGCAGCTCATAATATAAGCAGGTTTGCTCCATCATGCAGTACGACTATGATGTGCTGCTTGTTTTGTTTTGTTTTGTTTTGTTTTGTTTTGTTTTGTGTTTTGTTTTTGGTGCCGTAGATAGAACTCACGACCTCGCATTTGCCAGGCAGGTGCTTAAGCCACTGAACTAAATCCCCGGCCTGATGTGCTGCTTTTGCCAGACACACAAAGCTATGGGGCTGCCTGATCTTGGGACTAGAAAAGAAGCTCCAGAAGTATAAATCACACTAAATCTCTTCTCTTTATAAATTAATTGCCTCAGGTATACAGTAATCCAAAACTGATTAATACACAAGGCTTAGGCTTACCAGGTATTAAAATATATTATAAACAAATCTAGCTTTACCGGCAATAGTGCTCTTACAAACATGGTAAACACTGCCAAAACTGCCAGACTTTTTAAAGATGAAACAAACGCCAATCACACAAAGAGTAAGAAAAGCAAAGATACTCTATTCCCATAAAGTGCCATTATGACAAGATAGAGTGGTTATGGTGGGCAGAATGAGCTGATCTGCAAGAGAAACACTAAAACTACACAGAAGGTTGGTGTAGTTTCTGTGTTGAGCTGTACTGCATATATAAGAGAATGCTGGCTATTAAAAGATCTATGATGAATGTGGTCATTATGTATACCTAAAATGTACCAATAACAATGGGAAGAGTATCAAGAAGCCAAACCACATCTTCCCATGAGCCGGCCAGTGAGGAGACTGGGAGACAAGAAGACCAACACCCCACCCTGACCCCTACCCCACACGCGCCTGGTAAGCAATGGACTGATTTGGAGGAAGACAGGCTGAGATGACAGCAACTAAAGTAAAAAAAAAAAACTTCATGTTTGTATTGTTTGATTGACTTTGCAAGCCTGAAGTTGGTAGTCTGTGCATCTAACTGGAGGATAACAATATGCATTACAGCAACTGTGGGGGATTTTGTTCCATTTTACTGTTTTGTTTTATTCCTGTATCTGGTAACCTGAACAACTATTTTGAAGACAACAATAAGCAATATAACAACCACTGTTAAATTCTTATCGTCTTGTTTTGAAAACCTATATAGCTATTTTTGTTCTTTGTTGTTGTTGCTGTTGTTTTGCTTTTGCTATTTTTTTTGTTTGTTTGCTTGATTTTTGTTATTTCTATTCTCTTTATTTTTTTTTACAGTACCAGGGATCGAATTCACGACCTTGCACTTGCCAGGCAGGCGTTTAGGCCACTGAGCTAAATCCCCAGCCCTTGTCCTTTTGAGACAGGGTCCCGCTATGCCATTCAGACTGGCCTTGAGCTCACGTTGTAGCCCAGGCTGGTCTCGAACTCACAATGATTCTCCTGTCTCAGCCTCCCGAGTGCTGGGATTACAGGCGTGCGCCACCAGGTCCGGTTTTAAAAAAAAATTTATAGGGGCCTGGCATTGTAACCTAAAGTGGGGGTAGTCTTGGAGACTGAGCCATTAACTGTGAGATCTGATGTTGCCACTGATAGTGTCAGAGCTGAATTAAATCCGATGATGGCCAGTTGGTGTCCACTGCAGAACTGTTTGCGTGCTAACTGGGAGAAATCCCCACATCTTTTGAGGTCATGAAAGTCTTCTAGTTGATTACGTATCACAGCAGAGGAAAACAGATGATTTGTCTTCCCCAGACACACAATATATATATAATATTGATGAAAATTTTTTGAACAGGTATACACTCATAATGCTCATTTTCTCTTGTTTAAAAAAATCAGAATAACTATTCTTTAAATTCCAGAATATCTTCACTTCTAACTTATTTCTCTTTTGTGAAATGGGATAGAGCATTTTACAAATTTAACTCAGACCCAGAAGCAAAGTGGCTTATCCAAGGATTCACAATGAATTGGGAAATTACCAACTATATACAAACAGAAAAAGAAACCTGCCTTATAGGAAGATTAGTTCACCTACCTGATGAAAGAAATAGGTAACAGCAAGGTCATTGTCATTTAAGAGGATTTCTTCCTCCGTTGTAAAAAGCCACTTTCGAATGGTCAGGCAGGTGCCTGGCACAGCTGATGTATAATTCTGGACATAGAGTTTATGAGGAAATTCATTAGGTGCCAGCTTACGTACTAAAGACCAAAAAAAAAAAAAAGATAAAAAAAGCTGTAGTGAAAAAAGTATACAAAGAATTTCCCTAATACAAACTATTGAAGGCAGACCAAATATGGTAGGTTATCATTAAATAGAGCACAGTTCAAATTCATTAAGAAGCTCTTGTCCTAGTAGCACAAAATACTCAGGTTTAGCCAAGTCTATCCCTTCTCACTATGACTATGGCCAGTTCAGCCTCCAACTGTCTGAAATTTATCACTTGAAAGGCGAGACCTTTAGTTGCCATGATGACTGCAGACAGCACCAACTTCAAATTCAGTTTGAAATACTCGATCCATTATCTGCTAAGTTACAGCTGATATCTACTCTTCAGCACAAGTCTCTGCTTTTACCTGGCTATGGGCATTCTCAATAAACTGCCTTTATTAAGAGCTGAAAGGCTCTTCCTACTCCATCCCCAAACCCTCAGGCATTCATCAAAGTGAAAACTGTCTTCAGAGTAAGGACACTTCTTCCTAACAGTATACAACAGGATAAATCACCACCACCTTTATTTTATCTTTCCTAAGTTTTCCTTTCTTAACACATACTTGGCTTTATAACACTGCAAAAGACATTTAATAGTTCTCCATTTTATAGAAAGTGAAGCTAAAGCTTAGAAAAATGTAAGCGTAGAACCCAAGTATCTTGGTACTCTAGCATTCCTTTCTAATATAGTTTGTATCTGACTAGTTAGGCATTTAAGAGTTGGGAAGAAAAATATGATAGGGAGATGGTTACTTCAAGGGAATCAAAGTTGCTGTCTGTAGACCTGGAATGGCAAGACAACTGAAATTTACCAAACTCTCCTCCTGGGATGAAGAAGGTCTAATCAACTAATATTGTCTATGTCATTTCTGATCTTAGGCTTGTATACACATGACATGGAAAAGACCCATAAACTACAGAAAATTCATGTCATCAGAGCAAGCCCTCAGATTCCCTTCCCTTTGTGGTTGCAATGTAACCAATGTGACTACCACCTCCAGTTTTTATAGAAATTCCGTCTCCATGCAATAAAATTTTCTAGGAAGAGGAAATTTTCACACGGAAGCTTAAACATACACATTAAAACAAAGGCTTTTCATCAATATAAAGTATCTCTTTCTAACTTC
The DNA here is from genome assembly GCA_004365215.1 of Cuniculus paca. Taxonomy (NCBI): domain Eukaryota; kingdom Metazoa; phylum Chordata; class Mammalia; order Rodentia; family Cuniculidae; genus Cuniculus; species Cuniculus paca. The sequence continues at coordinate 11,450 of RJWT010026771.1, read as the reverse complement.
TAAAAACAAAAGGTTAGTCTTAAAAATCTTTACAGAAAGCAGGAAGGAATCTGAAACTAAGTGGCTAAATAAAACATCCCCGTTTAAAGCTGTTTCATTGGAATATATAAATTTTGAACCTCTGATTTAAAAGTACCACACGAAAATATCTGATTCAGTGCTGGATGTAACCTTTGGGTGCTAACAAAAGAGGAAAAATGAACAGTGATCAGATATCCTTTTTTTTTTTTGCGGCACCAGGGATTGAACTCATGACCTTGCGCTTGCCAGGCAGGTGCTTAAGCCACTGAGCTAGATCCCTGGCCCTTGATCAGATATTCTTATGACTGGGCTTAGCAGAATTTGCTAAGCGGGATCTTCCCCATGTCTTCAAACTCTTCTTTGGGAAAAGTTTTTGTCGAACATTATTCAATAAAATACTCCCCAAACTCAGTATTAGCCACTAGCACTTACCGAAGGAATGATTGATCACTTCAAATAAGGCAAAATAATTCACTGTTGTACTGTCCATGCCAACCTTTGCTGCAATAGCCTAAAGTTGAAACAGGATTGAGTGGTTTAGGAAAACTGTCAGACAATGCTGTTGAGAAACAGATATATGCATGAGGGAGAGGAAGAGGGAGAGGGACAAGGGGAAAGGTTTGCCGTTTTAGTTTCGTAAAAACTACCATGGGTCATCAGTATCTTATTCATTCTTTCATTCACTCACTAGTGCTAGGGTTCAAATCCCAGGGCGTTGCACATGCTGGGCAAGTGTTCCACCACTGATTACCTGCTCCATGATTATCTTTCCTCAGGGTACATGCACACAAATGTATGAAAGAAGAAAGAAAAAAACAAAACAAAAAAACACAAATGTATGAAAGAAAAAAAGACACCTGTATTTGACTCACACAGCTCCTGAGTTTTTCCCTAATAATAATAATAGTTTCTCTTTAATATCAGCTTTCCTTTTTGAAACATGACTTCACTTGACAAAGCTCTTTCTTTAACACCACTTACAAGAAATGTACTTGATAATGATAGGACAAATCTTAAAAAGAAAACAAATTTTTAAATATTCATTTTCATGCAGCCTACATTTATATAAGACATCCCCCCCCCCAAAAGACATCAATGGAGAACATCTATATTTTTCATTTTACTTTTTTTTTTTTTTAAAGAGGTAGGAACTTCCTATGTTGCCCAGGCTACTCCTGGCCTCAAGTGATTCTCCTATCTTCACCTTCCAAAAGCTGGGACTTAGGGCTGGGGATCTAGCTCAGCGGTCTAAGCACCTGCCCGGCCAGCACAAGGTCGTGAGTTCAATCCCTGGTGCTGCAAAAAAAACACCAAACAAAAAAACAACTTTTTTTCAGGCTTCCTTTTTTAAAAAACGTATAGGGAATTGAACCCAGGAGTGCTCTGCCACTGAAATAAATCCCTACCCCTTTTTATACTTTTTGTTTGGGGGCTGGTCCTACTACGTGGCCCAGGCTGGGCTAAAATCTGTGATCCTCCAACCTCAGCCCCTCCAGTAGCTGGGATTACACGACTGTAGCTGGCCTACAAATATTCTGTTTTGCCAGGCGTGGTGGCTCACACCTGTAATCCCAGCACTCAGGAGGCTGAGACAGGAGGATCGTTGTGCGTTCAAGACCAGCCTGGGCTACAAAGTGAGTTCAAGGCCAGCCTGAATGGCATAGTGAGACCCTGTCTCAAAAAGACAAGGGCCAGGGGTCTAGCTCAGGCGCCTAAGCACCTACCTGGCAAGCACGAGGTCATGAGTTCAATCCCCAGTGCCAAAAAAAAAAAATTCTGTTTTTCAGATGATCTATGTTCCAAGCCAGGGACATTAGGCACCTTCATTTCCTAAAGATTACCATCATCAATATCCATATGAAAATATCAAAATATTATTGACAAGAAACATATTAAACAAGGATCAGTTCTTGTCTGTAGGAACTAAGGTACTAACATAATAAAAAAAAAAGATTCCATGTGCAAATATATGAGACGTGAAATTACATAACAACAACAAAACACAAATAACAGTAACAAAATCCCTTTGCAAGATCAGTCCTAATATTAAACAAGATAAAACTTCTCAGTACTTCATGAACCAAATATGACTACATTCTTCCCACATCTGCTCACATATCAAGCCTAGGTTCACTGCTGATGTAATGTAGGAGCTGGAAATTTTAAGTATTCTAAATTACCATTCTACATTGTACTGGACAGAAAGTGAAATGCTCTCAAGGTTTAAAAAAATCGAAAAGGTTTAGAAAATGGCCTGCAGCTAGAAGTCTCAGTACCAGGAATGGGGGAAAGTATTAAAAAACAATAACACCAACACCAACACCCTACACCTTGCTAAACAAACACTGAGAAAAAAAAAAAGAAAAAGAAAACAAAAAATAGGGCCAGGGATTTAGCTCAGCAGTTTAAGTGCTTGCTCAGTAAGTGCAAGGTCATGAATTCGATTCCTGGTACCAAAAAGAAAAGAAAAAAAAAAAAGAAAAGAAAAAAAAATCAACAAGCTGTAAAAACAATTATTATTATTATTATTTTTGCAGTTACAATCTCACTGTGCAATTTCTTTTTTCGTTGCTGTTTTTTGAGATAAAGTCTCACTGTGCAGTGCAGGCTGGCCTTGAATTTGCTTATGTAGCCCAGGCTGGCTTCGAATTCATAGTGATCCTCTTGCCTCAGCCTCCCAAGGGTTGGGATTACCGGTTTGCACCACCCTAACTGGCTCTCACGGTATAATTTCAAAAATGCTTCACTTTGTACAATATACTTTGTTATAGTATATTGGCAAAGTATAAGAGCTAGATTTTTTTGTTTGCTATAAAAAAACAAAGGCAATAGAAAAATTGATACCCAGAAACCTTCCTGTCTCCCTGCAAATCTTGATCAAGTTAGGACTGAAGGCAGATCAAAAGGCCTACCTACAAACCATGCTTATGCCACAGCATCCAGATGATGCTTTTCAATACACTCACAACAGGGCTGTAATCTGTATGTTTCACTACTGGGCAGATTGAACCACTGGTGGTACATGCATGACTGTCTCATCTCGTGACTTTTTATTAATTTTATTAGTAAAAAGAGTGGTAAAAGTGATTAGATCCATTAGTACCAACAGTGGTACAAGCTGCCTGATGGGACAGTCATGTATGCACCACTGATGGTTCAAACCAGTGGGAATGTATTAAACACAATTTCTTACTAACAGGAATCACACTTCCTTGCAGAAATGGCTTATTCTAGATCTACAGTAGGAAATGTACAAAGGTGAACGAGTCCAAGACATCCTGTCACAGCAGACAGCAAGGATGCTGTCATAAAGAATTGCATCAAAAGTGTACAAGAACAGATATGATGGAGTGTCTATTGTCAAGAGATGAAAGTTTGAACATCAGAATAATATATGCTATTGATTAAACCATGCTTAATTTTTATAAAGTTGATAAAAATCATTTAATTTAAAAACATGATACTACAAAGTAAAATACAACAATGGACATCATTGGAATCAAGTGGGGTACTCTTTACTCTGAAAACTGTAATAAAAGGAAAGAAAAATATTTATCCTTTTTTTTCAAAAACTACATTTCAGGATAACTAACCTTAGTTTATAAGAAAAAGTTATTTACAGAAAACACTATTAGAAAACCAGCACTTTGCAATTTTTATGAAATTACTTGTTAAGATAACAATCATCAATGGATATACTCATTTGATAAAAGATCAGTGGGGAACTTTACTACAGAGAGGTCACACCTACTGATTAATCTTGTTGCTACTAAACATGGAGTAACCAGATATCGTGTTCTGCCTGTGGAGAAGGAATATTATGTATAAAGTACCTAATGTGAAATATGCATATCAAAAAAGAAGAATCTGAATCGAATCAACCCTCTAGAGCAAACTTTCATTTATGGAAAAGACAGGGCGTTGGGGATGATGATGTATGCCTGTAATCTCAGCACTTGGGAGGCTAAGGCAAGAGGACAGCCATGAGTTGGAGGCCAGCATGGACTGCACAGTGAGTTCCAGACCAGTCTGGACTATATAGCAAGACCCTGTCTCAAAAAACAAAACGAAAACAAAATATAGGTAGATACAGAGATAGAGAGAGAGAGAGAGAAATGAACATATTAATGACACTATGAGAGAACAAACAAATTCATTCCACAGGATACAGACCCAAATTTAGTAACAAAACAATGGCACCAAGTTGAAAAAACAAAAAAAGGGTGGGAAGGGAGACTATTCTATATTATAACAAACGTAAAAACAAAATATAATATAAATCTTGTTTAGATAGGATTTTTAAGCCAAATGTAAAAAATTATTTTTAGACAATTGGAAAAATTTGACTATGTTACTTAATACCAAGAAAATAGTGCTATTTTTTAGGTTTGATAATGGCATTGTGGTTATGTAAGAACGCTGATAGTGCCAGGGCCTGGTGGCGCACGCCTGTAATCCCAGCACTCGGGAGGCTGAAACTGGAGGACTGTTGCAAGTTCAAGACCAGCCTGGGCCACAAAATGAGCTCAAGGTCAGCCTGAACTGCATAGTGAGACCCTGTCTCAAAAAGACAAGGGCCAGGGATTTAGCTCAGTGGTGTAAGTTCCTGCCTGGCAAGCGCGAGGTAGCTAGTTCAATCCCTGGTGCCGCCAAAATAAGTAAGTAAGTAAGTAAATAAATAAATAAATAAATAGCTTAAAAAGGATACATGATACAAATGTAGCAAAATCTTGGCAATTATTAAATGTGACTGAGTGTTGAAAATGTAGCTCCATGGTAGAACACTTGCCTAGTATATGTAAGGCCTTGAGTACAAGCCCTAGCACTACACACACACACAGTATCTGGTGATTCACTGTACTATTCTGATTTTACATATGTGATTAACATTTTTTACAATAAAAAAGCAGGGTTAATTATAACCACTACACTCAGATACTTATTCTACCTTTCAAGAAGGACAAAGTACTTTGCTATCAGTAACAATCTAATAAATATATGAGGTGCTACATATTGTAAGCATTTTAAATGTATTAGCTCATTCCATCTTTCTTAGTTTCATACCATCCAGGCTGAAATTAACTTGTTCAAGTTTAATTTACCTGATATACTTGGTCTGTAGTACTGTTCTTTTTCACTCTGACCGTAACTGTTGTTCCATCTGGTGATGCTACTCTCAGCTCTACATCAGATACACCATTGTAGTTCTTGGGAAGAGACATGGAGAAAAAATTTATGACTCAGTACATCCCCACTCTCCTTCAAACATGCTAGCTAAACAGTAATCCAAACACACAATAGAGAGGAAGCTAGTTCCAATAAAAAGGGGGAGAATGATACTTTAAAGTTAATATATTTACAAGTCATAAAGCTAACTATAGGCTGCATTAGAAGTTAACCATTAAGATGCACAGGGAAAAAATAAATGCATTGGAAAATAATGTGTTCACATTTAAACACAGAAAACTGTGAAGCAGTCTAGGTCAAACACAGATGAGATCTTGGGTTTACTTCCATCACCCCATTCATAACTCGCAAGTGAGAAAACAAGTGAAAGCAGTAACTCCAACAAACTGTCTGGTTATAGCTGTTAAGGGTGTACCCTGGCTCAAGGGTATCTGAGGTTCCTTTCTGAAGCCTGAAATAATCAGGACATTACTGCAGGGAAAATGAATAAGACTCAGGGATATGAATTAATATGACACCAAATTTTCTAGCAAAGAGTAAACAGTTCTAAAGAAATACTGAGGGCTAGAGGTGTGATTCAGTGGCAGAGCACTTGTGGAGCATGTATGAGGCCTAGGTTCAATTCCCAGTACCACGAGAACAAAGTGAAATAGAAACTCTTTATTCAATACATTTTTCCAACAGATTTTTGGTCTTGTAATTTTTATTAGAGAAAAATAACTACTTAGGAATAAGTCCATTTTAATTTAACACTTTTAAAAATTATTACTCATTGCCTAAAACTACCCTAAGAATCACAATAGCCCCTTTTTACTCACTGGGAATATTTTCAAAGACTCAGTGGATGCCAGAAACCAGGGATGGTATTCAGTCCTGTCACTTAATGCTATTTCCATCTTCGTTAATCATTTTATCATCCACTGTGACTATAACTTTTGTAGTATGAGGTATGATAGCAAAACTAGTTAAGAATTTATTTTTTCTTCTCATGAACAGGTGATATGTTCTTACCACAGATCTTACCAACCTCAGCTTCCGTGTATTTTTTTTTTTTTTGAGAGAGGGTCTCACTAAGGTGCCTAGGATGGGCTCAAACTTATGCTGGGGTTAGAGATGTGTGCCACTATCCCCGTAATCTTATTGCTGACAACTTTTACCTTTTGAGCTTAAAAGGACACACTCTTACTAAAGGAGCCTCCTACTGGGTGTATATGAACTGCCAGCATCACTACTCTTGTCCTTGAAAACATTCTTAAGTAAAATAAAGGTTACTTGAGGATAAGCACTGAGCAATCAATCTGATAACTGACCCAGATATTAAGTGACTAAGAAGTAGGTGACATATGGAATAAGTATGCTAGACTCAGATCCTGAGTGTAACTGTGAGGGATAGCATGAGACTATCGCACTACACAGAATGGCACACAATTTAAAACTCATGAACTATTTCTAGAATTTTACAATTAAAATTTTCAGGCCATCGTTGCCCACAGGTAACTGAAACTAGAGAATCCAAAATCATGCATAGGGAAAGATTACTATACTTTTATTACAAGCCCAGTCTGCAAAAAACTTATAATCTAGTTGAGAAAACAAGACATATTTAATTAGAATTTATGAGGCACCTACAACATATTTGATATTGTTGTAGGGCACTAGAAATACAAAGATGATCAAGACAGCTCAAACTCCTGTAAGCTAAAAATACAAAGTAACAAACATACTGTATCATGTGTATAAAAATAAGAGAATGAGACAGCAATAAGGTGATAATTGAGTGGTACTGGCTGTGGAAGTTCTTGGTGGAATGAAAAATTGATGACTTGAATCATCAGGGAGAGCTGCAAAGAGAAGGTGGCTCTGGTGGTCTTAAAGGATAGTAAGCAGGATACATACAAAAACAAAGTAGAAGAAATAGTCATCTGGAGAGTTTACTACAATCCACACGTAATCAATATCCTCAATTTATTCTCCCTAAAAGGCTCTAAGAGGAAAATAGTCTCCAAAGTGGGTATTCACTTACCTCGTCTGATTCTGACAGGAATTCCTGCATGATGTCACTCTCACCAATGACTCGTATTGAACAAACTGTGGAAAACAAGGATAGAATCTGGCATAAAGTCCTATACTTGTAATCAAGAATATGAAGTCAAGAACACATCAAGGCCTACATTTAAATCACCAGCAATAGGCAATATCCATCCCTGCCATATGAGGTTTTTAAATGTTTATTTATTTATTTTTTTAAACCGGGAACTGAACTCAGGACCTTGTGCTTGTGAGGCAGGCGCTGTACCACTAACTATATCCCTGCCTTTTTATGGTTTTTTGAGACAGTGTCTCGCTCTGCAGTTCAGGCTGGCCTTGAACTCACTATGTAGCCCAGTTTGGCCTCAGACTCATAGTGATCTTCCTGTTTCAGACTCCCAAGTGCTGGGATTACAGGTGTGTGTCGCCACATCTGGCAAGATTTTAAGGCATAATAAACATTCATCTAAGTATGATCCAGAAGGAAGAATAGGAAATACAAAAATATTAAACATACCCAGAAAATAAAAATAAAAATACAGTAAATCTACCTTCATAGTTTTATGTGACCTTTAACAAGTTAAAACAACAGATCACAGAGGGAAAGAGGCAGTAGAAAGAAAAGGTCAATTAAGAATAAACCAAGTATAAAATTGTAACATAAAAGCAAAGATATCTGTTAGGCCTAGCAAGAGGCCAGTCAGAAAACAATAAACTTGTAAAACCACTGTGGGAGAAAAATGGGTAGGTAAATAAGTATGAGGCTGAGAACATCATCTCACTTCACTGATTTCAGCTTCAAAACAACAGTGAGAAAGAGAGACAGAGAGAGAGAATGGAAAGCAGGTAGGTGGCTAATTGTCTAAATCTAAGAAAGTTAATATCCAGATATCCCACGAGAACGGTAAACTACACTGATGATTTCACTTCATTTGATTGAAAAAAAAACATTGTACCCTTGCACATTGCTCTAGGGCGGCATTCACAGGCTAGCCCATGTTAGAAAAAGCTAAAGATGAAGGGTTCCACTACCTTCTATGGGAGAAAACGATTTTTCTTCAGGGACAAAGCTCCCTGAAGTTTTAAAAATTTCAACTAGGTCAATTAGTTCTTACACAGGACATAAGGACACAAAATTTCTAAACATCACATAAAACCGTTATTCTATTAAACTAACATTTTAAAGAAAAACCTATTTTACACCTGGTAAGTTATTTAACTCTATAATGTAGCAAGGCAAGGTATCTTTTCTAAGCTGCAAGATGAACTATCTTAGGGCCGGGGATCTAGCTCAGTGGCCTAAGCGCCTGCCTGGCAAGCTCAAGGTCATGAGTTTGTGCCGCAAAAAAAAAAAAAAAAAAAAGATGAACTATCTTATTTAGGAGACCTCTATCATTTTTCTGCCTTTCCAGAGAAAAATGCTTCAACATCTGTATCCATGAGTTTCTAATGTAACGTTTGGAAGTTCTGAGGTAACAGACAAGTGTGAACTGTTGTACCTAAATCTACTTAAAACAAGGGAACTTTACCTACAACTCAGCAAATCTATCTATGAATAATTTTTTTCTATGAATATTTGTAAAAGGAGTAGAGTTTTCCTGAAGGATATATCAATCAGTCAAGAATCATTTTAATGAAAATATCTTGCTGGGCCTGGTGGCACACGCCTGTAATCCCAGAACTCGGGAGACTGAGATAGGAGGATCGTTGTGAGTTCAAGACCAGCCCGGGCTACAAAGTAAGCTCAAGGCCAGCTTGAATGGCATAGTGAGACCCTGTCTCAAAAAGACAAGGCCCAGGGATCTAGCTCAGTGGCCTAAGTGCCTGCCTGGCAAGCACAAGGTCATGAGTTCAATCCCTGGTGCTGCAAAAAAAAAAAAAAAAAAAAGAAAAGAAAATATCTTAAATACTGCCTAATTAGTTCCCAAATCAATTCTGTATATTGGCACATCCGCCTGTATTTGTTAGCTGGCAGACAATGTAAATTCATCCAAACTATTTATTTTTCTGTTGTTCAATGCTCAGCAAGTCAATAAAACAAGATACTAATCACTACACTTAGACATTTCAGTCTGGCCCTCAAAGTTCAGCTTATTTAATGCTTACAGTCAGAAACTTGACTTTCTTTCATTACTATGTTTTAGGAAACATAGCTATGCAGCTTAGGAGTCACACTATATATCTGGAGTGTATGGTTACACAGGACTGGAAAGTTTAATGGGCTGCCTTACCTCTTTCTAGATATTCTTCCAATCCCCGACGTCGCGCATCTAATTGTTGTTCTGATAATGAGAATGGCCACTTTCCTGGAAGCCGAGGAAATGTAAAGTTGGCAAACTCTCTCTTTAGGTTCTGGTGTAGGATGGCAAACTCTCGGTACCGCTTAGAACACAGCTGCCTCCCTGCCATGTAAACATTGTATACCTGATGAGACAGAATAACAAAAAAAGCCTCCTTAATACAAATCAAATCACAGAATCATCTAAAGTCAGGCTCAGATGGATATGCATTTAACAGAGACTATGTTCAAAATCACTTTAAAATAAGACTTACTTTTAACAAACATGCCAAAAGTTACATGTACAAAAGAGGACCATTCCTTTCAAAAGGATGGCATAATCTTGTTTCTCCTAGTAAAATTACTTCCAAGACCCTTTTGAATATCTTTGAAGATAATTACAGTGTCAGTTTTTAAGGGTGGATTTTATTTTCAGAAAGCTACAAGTTTTGCAAAGTTAATGTGGTAATAATATAATGAGTGAATGAGGAAGCAAACATGGAAGATGAAAACCTACAACTGACTAGATAGTAGTGTGACAGGTATGTATGTGTGGTTCAGACTCCAACGTTAATTACAAAGAAAAGGCCTATTAAAAGTTAACACCTTGATAATAATTTAATTCAAACCTTTTAGTTTCTGCCTCCATTCTATCTTCCTGCTTCCTTGACCCAAAAAGTTATATTCATCATGTCCATGATTCTCTTGCTTTTGTTTCTTTTTGTCTTGAGACAGGGCTCACTATGTTGCCCAGGCTGGCTTCAAGCAATCTTCCTGCCTGAGTCTCCTTAGTAGCTGGGACAATAAGTACATGTCACAATGCCTAGCTGCCTTTCTTTTTATGACTATTGTTTTATAGCGTGTATATGCAACCTTTGAATTTTTATTTTAATCGTATAAACTAAGGGGGCATGCTGAAAGAGACTTTTTGCACTTAATAGTACATTAGTCTTATCCACAAAGCTATATATTGATATAGCTTTGTCATGTAGCATTGTATACAGCATCTTGTGGTTTGCATGCCTGTCATTATTTTTAATCTGTTCTCTCACTAATGGCATTTGGGTCGTTTCTGGGTTTTAGCTATGCATTATGAACAATCCTGTTATAAACATCTGTATACATACCTACTGTTATACATGCAAGAGATTCTCCTGAGTACATACCTGAAAGTCAAACTGCAGGGTTTAAAACATGCATATTCAGCCTTAGGAGATAATGCCAATCTGTAAGTTAGAGTGGTTGCACCAATTTATAATCTTTTCAGTAGTATATAAAAACATTCTTTTCATTTTTGCCAAAGGAATAGGTGTGAAAAGATTTCTGAGTAGTCCTAATTGTACACTTCCCTAGTTAATAATGAGGCTGAACATTTTTCTGTATATTCATTGGTCATGTGTTTTTTGTAAAATATTTATTCATGTGTTTTACTTACTGTTACATTGAATTTTTGCTTTTTCATGGATTTGTAGGGTTTTTTATAGGTTCTGTTTTACTACAAGGTCTTATTATGTTGCCAAGGCTAGCTCAGAACTCCTGGGCCCAAGCAATTCTCCTGCCTCACTTCCTAAGTACCTGAGATTATAGGTATATACATCATACCTAGCCTCTATATGTTTTTGCCATAATTGTTTAATTTGTGCATAATGTGAGTATGATCTCCCATTTGTCACTAGTGGTTTCACTTTAAAGCTCTTTGAAATTTTAAAAAACTCCACAGAATCTAATTCACCAAACTATTTTATAAGTAATATTTGTAGGACTGGGGATTTAGCTCAGTGACCTAAGTGCCTGCCTGGCAAGCAGGAGGTCCTTCAATTCCTAGTACCAAAAAATAAATAAATAGGTCAATTTATCAAGAAGACATAATAGCTTTTTTACACACAGGGAAAATCTGATACAACTGATGATTCTACTTTAATTATTGTTGCATAAA
>RJWT010026770.1:0-15711 GCA_004365215.1 Cuniculus paca | reverse complement strand
ACACACCTAGTGTTTAAAATAAAAGAGGAGCGTGGCAAACATGTGCCTCTGGGGGAAGAGGGTCTCAATAAAGGGACACAAGACCAGCCACAAGCCAACAAGGAGAAGAGTGAACGACATTCCAGGGAGCAGGAAGGAGGCTCTCCCGTGCCTCTCAGTAAATGAGGGCGCCTGGCGCCTGCGGCGGGGTCAAATGAGGTCAGACAAGCTTATCGCTCGCGTCCCGGGAATTAGGGGCAACGTGGGGACAGCTGCAGAGCAGGAGGATCCGTGTCCTCCGCTCACAGAGCAGGTCAGCACCCCGGGGGGCAGGGCGGGGAGGCCCCTGGGGGTGCCGGCGTCTCCCCCCAGGAAACTGGAGACCGTGCTGGGCGGAAAGCCCAGAAACGAGGACGGTCCCCGCTGTGTTCTACGCCTCTTTCAGGATCAGAGTTTACAGCACGGCCCCTAAAGCAAAGCAAACCAAAACACTCCTGCGAACATCCATAGATCTGCATCAATGACAAGCCCCAAAAGCTGATTCTCTGAGTTGGAGACGACGAAAAATCGTGGAAGTGCAAATCGCCCCGAGGCCACCCGAGCCCGGGCGGGGGCCCCAGCCCGCAGGGGACAGCGCGCAGCCCGGGCGCGCGGCCGGCACCCAAACTTCTGCAGAGCAGAGCAGGGCAGGGCTGCGCTGGCCCCCGGGTCCCCGCACGGCTCGCGCGGCCCGGGGCGAGGGGACACGCAGCGCGGCACTGCCACCTCGTGGGCGTCGCCAGCCTCGCCCGGCGCGGCGCGGGAGGGAGGGCGCGGGCGGGGAGGGGCGGGGCGGGGCGGGGCGGGCGGCCGGGACCCCGCGGGCGCCAGGCAGCGCACGTCCGCAGGAACGCGCAGGCCGGCCGGGGGCGGGGCGCGCCGGCGCCGGTCACGTGGGTTAGCAACAGACAGCAGCCAATGGGAGCGCGAGTCAGGTGGCGCGCGATCGCCGCCCGCGGGAGGCTCGGGTGGAGGGGAGGCGTCCCCGCCCGCGGCGCTCGGCGGGGCCACGCAGGGGATCCCCGGGAGGGTGTGTGCGCCGGAATCCCCTTGCTGCGGAGAGGGCGAGCCTGGGACTCAAAGCAGGCCTTTCCCCTCCGTGCGCTTCCCGGGGACGCCCCGCGGGCGGCGGCGGGGTGCGGGAGGCAGCAGGCCCCGGAGGCCGGGTCCCCCTGCGCCCCAGCCACTTGTTGCTTTGCCGCAGCCTTGGGACCGAGACCGTCACTTGTCATCCACAGGAGGGGTTACAAATACGGGGCCCCCGGCGGGTTACCCGCGCGCCTTTCAGGAGCCGGTGCCGAAGGCAAGAACCTTGGGACCGCACAGAGCCCGGGACTGGCTCGAGGAGGCCACCGCGGAGGAAAGCCAGGACCTGGGTCAGAACGGGACAGCTTGGTTGGTTTTAATTATTTAAATGGGAAAGCCACATCCTAAAGGAGAAGTAATGACTTTTACGGTAATCCCCCCCTGTTGACATAAACCAGCCCACCCATGAGCGCAGAGGAGACAGCGACACAAAAGGTCCGCGGTGCCTGGCAGGGTGAGCCTGGTTTCCATCACAGCCTCTCTTCTGGTTTCTGGGTCCCCTTCATGGGGTGCCTGTCTCTTTCCCAGTGCCCTCCTCAGAGTTCACTTCGTATTTTCTTCCTCTGGAACAAATTCAGGGAGCAGATGGCCACAGAAGGGCATCTCGTCTTTAGAGGACCACCTGATGACTCCCTGAAAGAAGAGCAGTTATCTCCGTTTTGGCTAAACCTGGGCATATTTCCATGTATTGATATGTATAGAGCTGGCTAGGACTTTTCCTTATCTCTTCAATTGGCTTTAAGCAAAGCAAGGCAGTCTAGCCAAGGTGCTGATGTGTAGTCTTGAAGCAACGGGACAGATCAGCGTCACCCTGCTCTGTAACTCTCAAGAATCCTGTGTGAGCTGAGTCGGGGGAGAGCCATGCCCCATGCTGGTGGCTGGAATCGAGCCCCGCAGTGAGAGGTTTCGACTTCCCATGGCATGAAAGATTACACATCAGAGCTGAAGCACTGACCCCAAAACGCTAGATACTACCCAGAGCTCTGTTACGCAGATCACTCTTTCTGCATGTCTTTCTCTCTATATTGAAGAGGTGATTTCAGGCCGCCTACCTAGGCCAGCTGGAGGCACTCACGGGACTCACTCAGGTACTTCCCACCACTCACATAGTCACTTGTTCCCAAGCCACTCCCCTGGCTGAGAATTAATAAAACCTGGGTTTGGCCTGGGATTGAGGCCTTGGTTCCAATTAACCATCACCCTAGCTGGACTTAGGACCCCCTTGGCACCCACAACTATAAATATGCCTTAGTGTCTTTATTCTTGCCGTGGGTTGCACTGGAAGTAGTAGATTGGAATTAACTCAATAGAATTCAATAGCTTTCCTTTGGAATTACAAACAAATTTCCCAGACTGTGAGGAGGGTCCAATTCCCCACCCCAAAGTACTTTGGAAAACTAAAATGTGTTAACTGTTGTAAGGTGTTATAGACAGGATTGAGGGTGGCTAACCTATGGCATGTGTGCGCAGAGCCCTCTGTGCTGTGTGTGCGCCACATTGCCCCAGCAGCTGAGCATCAGATATTCATGTTTATTTGCAGTGTTGGCACTTACAAAGTGGGTTTGGGTTGTAGTTTGAGTACTCGGTCTCTAAAAGGTTTGCCATCACGGAACAAGACTGTCCCAACCTGCAGGATCTAACCAACTTAGTCTCAGAGTTCCCAAGGGAAAGATGTGTGATATTCTTTGATAACCTACTTACTACCGGTGTTAACCACCTTTGCTAAGACAGAATAAGAACTTGCTGATTCCCCCAGTTTTATTTTTTCTATTCAGGCTCATTCCTGGGGCCAAATGAACATTTGTCCAGAGAACAACTTCCACAATGGGCACTTATGCCAGCAAAGAACAAGGATTAGAGTGACGGCTGACACTGGAAGCCCAGCCTGGTATGCAGGCAGGCACCTTGGAGACAGCCAGGGTGGTCCACTTTGAGTCCTGTTTTCTTTTTGTGGGCGCTATCCACTGAGTTGAGAGGTCTCAAGGACCTACCCTGTGTTGGTGAATGCTTTTCTGCAAATTCAAATAGTAGTTGATTTTTAAATGTACCATACTGTTAAGTTCCTGGTCAAGATGGGGTTTTAAAGATGTCTTGAGGCTGTACATTGAATCTGAATCAACAAAAAGGCGGTGAGCTTTATGTGCCAGGTCCCTGCTTAGGTCCCAGGGATATAGCATCCCAGCAAGGGATTAGCACAATGAAATGCACTCAGAAAGAAAAAAATGGGGACGGACTGCCCTGTGTCCTTGTCTAAGAGTGAGTCACCCTACACTAGGTGACTGTTGCTCTTTCTTAATCTGCACCCTTGAGCTCCTCCCTCTTGGTGATTCATTCATTATTCCTGGGACTTCTTTGATCACAACAATAAGATCACTCACTCCATGTTTAATATTATTAATAATGGGTGATGGAAAGTCATGGGCTAGGAACAAAAAAGTATACCTGGTTCCAGCCTTGGCTTTTACACTTGACAAAATCCATAACTTTTGACAAATCTGTAAGATCTAAATCTTGGTTTCTGCATCTCTGGAATGGAATAAAGATTTTTACTTGGTAACTCCATAAGGTCAAGATTCAATTTCTCAGTTTTCTCATCTATAAATTTAGGGGTTTGAACTAGATTTACAGTTTGAAAATTTTCTTTAGAAGTGGATTCCCCTTTTAAAATGAAATCTAACATAAAACTCCAACATATAAAACAGAAACTGACTTGCTTTAAAGGCTCTGACTTCTCCATACTTAGCTATTTTACCCTTTAAAAGGCCTTTCTGGAACCTACGTGGAACCCTGGAATTCCACAGATCAGGGTTTGAAACTCACTGTGTGAGATAACTGTGGAAGTACTTTCCACTTCTGAAACTCTACGCACCAAACATTTCTAACTTTGAATATTTCTATGATGAGCTTGAAGTCTTGTTTTTGTTCTTCAATTATTAACAGGTTGCAAGAGATAGTCACCAGCTTTCTTAAAACCAAATACATTTCATTACTCCTTATTTGTAAAGGCAGTCTCTCTGCTGGCGAATAAAATTAGATTTTAATGAAACATAGTACGGTGTAATGAGAAAGCACCACACTGGGGATGCTTTTAACTAGGTCTACAACCTTGATCAAGTTAAGAAACCTTACTAACCTGTCCAAATCTAGAAAACAAGGAGGTTGAGTAATTTAGTAATCAGAGGCATGCATGTGTTTATTCCTGGAGCCTAGGCACTAATGAGTTTCGGTAAGCTAAATAATCTCTTTCTATCCTGCCTAGAGGCTGAGTCACTCATCACCCTCTCTTTACTGTGTGTATACTCACCCTATTTAGAGAAGAAGGGGAGGACAAGAAGACAAATTAGGTTGTAAATGACACCACCAGGACATCAAACTAGAAATAGCAACTGAGTCAGTGTTGTGTTTGCACAGGTGGCTTGAGCCTGCAGCAGGCCTTGACCCCAGCTCACCAAGCAGAAGCCACATCCTAGGACTACAGAGTTCAGCTGGACTTTAAATGCAATAGCCCATTCAGGAGGGCAAACTAAGCAACCCAAGAAAACCCGAGTTTGGAGAATGTTAAAAGGGAACAGTCTGGGTTAAGGACCCAAGACTTGGTGTTGGACCAGAAAGAGTGTCCCACAGGGGACAAACACTATGATTTATTGCCTTTGAGCATGCACATCCTGGGAAAAGGCAACTTTAGGGGTGGACAGAAGAACAACAGCTTTGGTCATGGCTGTGACTTGGTTATAAGTTAACTTTATGGGTCACTGGGTGTCTGGAAACAGACTATAAAAAGAAGAAAGGGTGACCCAAGGGCTTTGTGTTGGAAATGGCTGTGACCAGTTGCTTCTGGAAGGCAAATGTATTGACTTCAATAAAACTTGATAGACTCAGCACTTGTCTGTTAAGCCTGGAGTCGGAAGTAAACTTTGGAACTGAATAATTGGTATGAAGCTGTGTCTAGGAGAAGGAGTGGAGGGGATTTTATTCCAAGCAGTAAACGATATGATATCCAACTGATATCCATGATCCGCCCTTCATCATGACCTGTCATCCCATGAAACTCCCCATGGACACATCTTCTAGATTAATCCTAACGTCCAAGCAAGTGAATACGGTTTGACTTTCACCAATGTGGCTCCTTTCTTTTTAAAATCTCATTGCTTAAAGTAGAACATTTAAAGTAAAAGTACATAAAAGCATCAGCTCTTGAGACAGGCTGTCCTTAACTATGTGTATGTTTGGAAAAACAATGCCTTATATCTAATGTTAATGCCAATCATCATCTCTAGCTTTAGCATCCTTCAGTTAGCCAACAGTTACTTATTAGGCATAATTTAGTGTTACACAACATACCACCCAAACTCGTAGGCAAATATAAAGGAAGATTCTGCTAGAAATGCTTCAAAATGGCACATT
This sequence comes from Cuniculus paca, assembly GCA_004365215.1. Classification (NCBI taxonomy): domain Eukaryota; kingdom Metazoa; phylum Chordata; class Mammalia; order Rodentia; family Cuniculidae; genus Cuniculus; species Cuniculus paca. Next base: position 10,203 of record RJWT010026770.1, on the reverse strand, counting down.
TATTTCACTTCATTTTTTCAAGGTTGGTTAAGGGGGTGCAAGTTTCATTCAAAATATGATGTAGAAAAACACTGAATTGGATTTCAGGAAGCCAGAGAACTAATCTTAGCTATCGTTATCTATAGCTGTCTGGCAATGAAATCTGTCACCTCATGACTGAATCTCTGATGAGCAAGGGAGGTTGAAGTAGGTTGTATTCCTTTTCACAAAGATTAACTATACTAATAGATAATATTTATTGAGACAATGTGTTGGTTACTTTTCTCTTGTTGCTGAGACAAAATATCTGATGCCCAAAATGAAGGAAGGAAAGGTTTATTTAACTTAACAGTTTTTGGAGGTTTCAGTCCATACTCAGCTGGTTCTAACGGAGAGTGGCATGTGGTGGTAACTGACAACGGTGAAAAGGGCACAAGGGGAAAAGCAGCACTCCTTCCCTCCCTTATATTGTGTGCTGGCCACCCGCCCCAGGAAGGTACAGCACTCACCCCACCAATTGCAGCACTGGACAATGAACCACTCACAAACACTGTACTCAGCTGCCTCCATGACTGCATGAGGCTTTGGGGGGACATCCAAACACAAACCGTAACAGAGAAGTACTGTTCCTCCTAAAATCCGTGAGACATGTATTATTCTTTCCCCCAGTTTCTGATAAGGGAACTGGGTTTGGAGATTTGAAACTTCTCCATGATCAAGTGACACATCTGACATTGAACCTAGTCGGCCCCTAGTTTCCAAGTTGCACTCAACCATTACACAACACTGAACTACCTTAGACTTAATACAAGAGGAAAGCAATCAAATTTTTACTTACACCAGTTGAGTATTCCTTGCCTAAAATGCTTGGAACCAGAAGTGCTTTGGAGTTCAAATATTTTTAAATTTCGGAATACCTGAACGCATATACATGATATATCATGAGAATGGAACCCAACTAACACTAAATAAAAAATTCATTTATGTTTGATGGACACCTTAGACATATAAACTATGGGTAATTTTATACAATATTTTTACTACACTCATATTTTGAATACTCCTGTCACATGAGCTCAGGTGTAGAATTTTTCACATGAAGCTTTTTGTTGGTGCCCAGAAGTTTCAGATTTTGGATTTCCACATTAGGGATGCACAACTTATATCAGATTTTCACCCGGACTGCCTCAGAGCTGCTAATAGAAATCGCTCCTTAATGATCCATATGATCTCATGTTTCAGTGACTCTCCCATAAATGGTTACTGAAGCAGAAGAGTATAGAGTCATCTACTTGGGGAGAAAGTAGGTAACTTCAGGAGATGGTTAGGAAGGAGACTAGCTTTGTCGATAGCCACTGTGTCCCAGCATTCAGGATCCACAAGGAAATGGCCATCCAGGGAAGATGAACAGTAGAGACAAAGGGTCCAGTGATTCCTGGTCCAAATTTTTGGAGACATGTATTATATCTCCTTTTGGAGACCTTTTAGACCAAGCCTGGCTTCTAAATCTTCCTATAGCCATTCAGCCAACAGTGTCAAGTATGTAGCTGAGCTAAGAAATAGCAGCTGGATGGGTGGCCTGATGTGGTTTCTGGGGACATTGATCCTGCATAGACACCTATAAGGTATCCACAGTGTGGGCTCCACTATATGCTGTGTGGCCAAAGACAGTCTCTCAAAGGAAACAATCCTATTGATGTGAGTAGGATCTGTATCTAACACTGTTGTCTCCATAAAGCTTGGGGAATGTTTTAGTTTCCAGGAAAAAAAATAGCAATTTATCCAGGGAGGGACACTGAAGATGCCAGAAAGGATTCTGTAGTTCCTGGTCTTGGGAAAACTCATTTGGCTTCCCATTAGGACTGCTTGGATTAGTTCTGTTATTCCAAGATCAGAAAAGGGGATACACGAGAGATAAATATAATAACTAAAAATTATTTATATATACTTAATGGGTTAAATACAGAATAGTCAGTTGAGGAATTTCAACCTCAAGAAATTTTACATTTTGTCTTGAAAATATGGGAGCTGTCAGAAACAATAAAAATTACTGTCAGGAAACAGTTATACATAGTCTCAAGAATAACAGTGGAAGAGTTAATTCCCCATTACTTGTTTATATTAGATTATCTTGATTATGTATTATAAATTATACTTCCTCCAATAAATTCAGTTTTGCAGATATAGCTATATTTCTCTGCCAATCTATTTTTAGTTGCTTCAAAACTGTTTCACATTTTCTGACCACATATAGATCCTGTGAACCCCTTTATCAGCTCCTTGGAGTGATGATTACCATTTGGGGAATCCCTCTTGAGGAGTAGATGAATAATCCAGTGGAAATGAGTCTAACTTAGACCTGGGAGACTAAGAATTGATTCTAGCTCTGTTGGTAGCCAGATGTGAACTTACAAATTGCTTCTCCTCTCCAGTTCTCTAAAGTAAAGCAGCAGAATCAGATGATACGTTCCTAAGATTCTAAGATTTTTTTTCTAAGTCTAAAATTTCACCTTAAGCAACTCTGGTAAGCAAAAGCAGGGGTTCCTTGAAACATGGGATCACTGTGTCCACTAGGTAGAATCATAAAGGGGCTGCATTCTGGAACCTGAGCCAGGGACCCTGGAATCAAACCCAGGAACAGGAGCACAGACTGCTGCCTAATTACCAGCAAATTCCCTGGTGGATTCCAGGGCAAAGGGGACATCCCTGTCTTTATTCTGAAGCACATATTGAAGACTGGGACAATGGGATGCTTGCCGTGTGACATTCAGTGGACCAGTTTATTATCCTCTCACTTAGTCTTTCATCAAGAGTCTCTTGTGCCAGTCTGTGTGTGTGCCTGTGTGCGTCTGTGTATGAGAGTTTGTGTGCTGTCTGTGTATGGAGTAACAGAGACACTGGGAACCACGATGGTAAAGGATTATAAGGGAGATAACAAAGATCAAGAAATCTTCTGGACCAGGGCATGATTTTCACGTATTTCTAAAATGCTTAAAAATGCCAACCTGAATGTTATTCTTGCCACCTCAGCTCACACTGAACACCCCAGGCCCCACAGCTCAATGCTCGCTCTGGAAGAGGTTTCAGTAAGTTGTGCAGAGAATTCCACTCCACTGCCTGTCCAGGTAGCTCTGATCAGCTCTGCCAGCTTCTCTGGAAATGACTGTACATTCTGAGTCCCAGCTCCTTAATCAGAGAATCAGGAATAATGATACTCACTGAAAGAGCAGAGATATCAATGAGTTCACATACACACACTCAAAAAGCATATGTCAAGTACATGGGTGGTGGTCATGTGGTTTTTCCTTTTTTTCTTTCTTTCTTTTTTTTTTTTTTCTTTCCTGAACATTTATTGGGTGTCAGCCATGTGGCAAGAGGAAGCATGTTTGAGGTTGGGAGCCAGCCAGACTTCTGGTCAAGGCCTCCTTCCGACCTTCCTCATCGTTTGGCCTTAAGCAAGCAGCCTAACCTCTCTAGATCTAGGTTCCAGCCTCCATTCCACCCCTGCCCTGTTGTTAACCCTGGCTCCATCTCAGAACAAATCTGCCTGGATAACCCTAGCGCCCTCGCCCACTCGAATAGGTGGAGCAGGCAGCTAGACCCTGGAACACAGGCTCAGATTGGACATATGACCTCCGCTCTTCTGGCCAGTGAAGCACATAACTTCTGTTTGACAGTTGAGAGAGAAAAGCTCTCTAGGTTGCCTAAATATGAACAAGGAAGCTTGTAGTTCCTGGTGCACTAGCGACCATCTTGTGGTCAAGTTGGAAGGAAGCCAGGATTGGAGCGATGTTGCCTTTGAGGAAGCCAGAGAGGCAGGAAGGAGCTAAAACAGGGTCCTGGTAGAGCCACGGGACCCCGGTTCATGTGAGGCCTACGTTCATCAGAGCCCTTTCGGTTGCCACAGCCAATTCAGTTTCCCACTGTGCTTAGGTCAGTGTGGGCAGGTTTGGCGCTGGGTGCAGTGTGGCTGTACCTGACTGCGGTTTCCACCTTACCCTGAGATATGTTGAAAATCTGAGGCAGATTTTGTGATGACTGTGTCAGTTTCAGCAGACTGTCCTCAGTTTAATTCAGTCCCGTCTAAATCATCTGGCAGAGACACAGTCCTGAGTTCTTCAAAGTATTCAGCCTCTCTCTCCTCGCTTTGGCAGCCCACAGACATAAAATGTGTCTCAGGAGCTAGAGATAGGTGTGGATCTGCTATGGTCTGAAAATTTGTATGCCTCCACATTCACACATGAACATTCTAACTCCCAAGGTGACAGTACTAAGAAGTGGGGACTTTGGGTTAATTACACGAGTTCATAGCCCTTGTGAAGGACAGGAGTTCCTTAATCAAACAGGCCCAAGAAAGATCTTTTCCCTTTCCACTGTGTGAAGATATAACTAATAGTACCATTTGTAAACCATAAAGCAGGTCCTTTCTGCACAATGACTATGCCAGTATCTCAGTCTTAGAATTCCCAGCCCCTAGGTAAAAAATAAATTTCTGTTGTATATAAGCTTTCTAATCTATGGTATTTTATTATAGTATCCTGATTGGACTAAGATGGGCTCAGAATCCATTTTCCACTCAAAACATCATAACACAATGGTCATCACTGTGTGTGATATGCACTTTGACTTCCCTTCTACTGTACTGTTTAGCCGTTGCTGTACAACACATTGCTCCCCTCAAACAGCACCTAAAATAGCAAGTGGTTACTGCCCAAGATGTCCACAAGCTGCTTGGCTGGGTGATTCTGGCTCCAGGTCTCTTATGAGTTGTGGTCATCATAAGACTCAACTAAGGCTGAAAGATTACTGAGTAGGGAGAACTCAGTTCTTTATTGCCTGCTGTCTGTGTCTGGAGTCTTCAGTTCTTTGGCGCTTGGACATCTCGATAGCTGGTGTCGGGGAGAGGAGGAAAAACCCCAAGACCAAGGAGAGGTTGACACTGTGTGAACCCCGGGTGTGATATAGGAAACAGAGCTTGTTGGGGACTATCCTGAAGACTAGCAACCACAACAACCATGACTCCTTGGCCCTCACCGTCCTGTCCCAGCCATCATACTGGGTTTCCCTTCTCTCCCCCTTTAAATATTGTTTTTTGTCCATGTTCACAGGGTCCTACCTGACCTGTGTGGGCATCCACAAAAGCAGTTCTCTCCCAAAGAACAATTATTAGTAAATCTTTTTTAAAGTGGAAATTTTTTTATCCTGTTCTACTATCTATAAATGCATTTACATATCTATTTAATTACCTTCCCTTGATAATAAAAGGGAAGACTTTAAATAGCTGAAAAGTACAGACCATCCCTTAAATGCCTCTCCTAATTTTTCCTACTCCTACTCATGATCATGCTGCCCTTTTCCTATGAGAATGATTTACTCCAGGGAAGCTAATGAGTCTCTTGGTCACTGTGTGCTCTACTCTGCCCACCGTGTCTCCTGTACTTCATTCTGACAAGCAGAATGGTTCTTAGGCAGGCTGTCTGGGGAGGGAGATCACAGAGCGGCTCCTCTCCTATTCCAGGGTGGGGAGACATCCTAAACTTCATTCAGACTAATACAAGTGGAGGTGGCCAAGTGGGGACCAGTTGTTTTTCTCAGGTGCTGCTATTAGGAGGAGAAAGACCTGTGCTAAGGGGAAAAAATGATAAAGTAGAAGATCTCTGATTCAGAATGCCCCCGACTCAATTTTTATGTATGCATGTATTTATTTGGTATTATTGAGTATATACTAGGTACCAGGAACCTGGCACACAATGTGAAATAAGACATCAAAAGTCTCTACCTTCAAAGTGCTTATATTCCAGGAGGTAAAGACTGGCGGTAAGCACATAAATATTTACTAGACAACCAAAACAGAGTGCTAAGATGGCATCCTTTGTTAGAGCAAGCAATATGAGAAGGCCTTTGCAATACTCCATCCCTGGTTGAATTTATTTTCAGATCTTAGATCTATTGACTACAAAGAGCATAATAATTGAAAAAAAAAAATGTTTCATCAGGTAAAGAATGGCATATAAGATGAGACAAAAAGAGTGCTGAGAAATGCAGAAACTAAAAGGCTACGCCTCAGAAAACTGTATAACACATATCATTTAAATTCACCAGAGGATATTTTAAAAATCTCTCATCTTTCCACATTTACTGAATACAGATGTATTCCTAGATAGATTTGCCTTAGAACAAAAATAACATGTTAAAAATAAAACCCAAAATATTTACTAGTGGAAGCAAAATCAATACAAGTCATGAATCCATTCTTTCCTGGAACACTGGAATATTCAATGCACATCCACATGCTTAAAAATAACTCAAACAAATGAAAAGAATCCTATTATAATGAAAAATATATGAAGTTTGTCTTCCTCAAGAAATCCATCTTGATTTCATGGGGGTTCAGGGAGGGGGTAGCAAATTCACTTATTCTCAGAAGTTACTGTTCCAGCCTTGGGTTGGTCTTTGTTTTGTTTTTGTTGCCCAGTTTTTCACTCAACTTCTTTATCTGATGAGTCTGTTACACAGTGGTCAGTGACTCATTCTGTGAGATTTGTGAGCTTTTCACAAGTTGAAACACCCTGTAATGGAGTCGTTTCTTATCTGCTGCTCCCTACCCACACCACCTGCCCACACCCAGTGGACATCAGGTCATTCACCTAGTGGAGCCTTCACCCACCCTGTATTCTCCATACTGGTATTTGTAACTACAGAAAGACAAGAGCCTGGAATTTTCCTGTGCTTGCACATCTAGACAAGCACTCCACCATATTAACGTTTCTCTCATGGTGTATGATAAACAGAGGCCTCCACCATGCACCAACTCACTTAATCTCACAACAGCCTAGTGAAAAGATGGAGGTTGGAACTGCTAAACAATTACTGAAAGCATTTGATCCAAGACACACTGAGAGATGAGGTTTCCCAGCATCTCTTGCAGTCTGGTGTGGCCTTTTGATAAGGCCGTTTTCTGGTCCATGAACACCTCCTACAGGAGTTTCCCACACTCATGTCTTCCACAGCACACCTGTGGGAATGGAGGTGCCACTGATGAAAGGCACCTTGGTTTTCAAGTGAGACTTACCTGCCAATTAGGAAGACTTATTTTGGGGGAGAAAATTGTCTACTGCATTACACAGCAGAGAGGCAGGGATTTTCTGTTATAATAGGTAACTTTACTTTAATGATGAATATTTTACAGGGCATCACTATTAACACCACAGCTTCATATACTTTATTTCATATGAGAAAGTGAGGAATATTATTTTTGTATACCCTCTCCTCCTTCAAGTTGGGCAAGTGAGGCTCTGAGATGCTAAGTAATGTATGAAGATCACAGAGCAAATAAGAGGTAGAATTAGAAATCTTCAGGTCTAGTCAATCCCAAGCCCTGTGGTTTTTCTACTAAGCCAGGATAATCTTACAAGCTTTGGGCAATTATCTTGATTTTAATTTAACTTCTGAGGTCACTCTGCAGGTACCCTGTAGAGGGTTGTGTTTTTCTGGTGTGTATTTGCTGCTCATGTTCTTCTGGTTCTGAATTGGAGAATTAAACCTGTGCAATCTCCCATTAATGGCCCCCAGGGCTCCATAAATAATGCCCAATTATGTCATTACCTTTAGGTTCTTAGATGCTGTTATGGTTTGTGTCTGGATGTCCCCCCAAAGCCTCATGCAGTCATAGGGTTTTTTCAGAGGTGGCTGAATCTAGAGTGTGTGATGCTGGGATTAAGGGTGTGTGGTTAGTAAATCAGTCTACTGATTGGTTTGGCATAGTTCTGGTTAGGATTAAGGGTGTTAGTGATACACCCACCCTAGGGCAGGTAGCCTGCACACAATATAAGGGACACAAAGAGTCTTGTATCCTGTTCCCCTTCCCTAGCTTTTGCTGTCTTCTGTGGCCATGAATGGTTGCCCCTCTGCCATGTGCCATCCTGCCTTGGAGCCAGCCAATTATGGACTGAAACCTCTACAAACTGTGAGCTAAGTAATCCTTTCCTCCTTTAACTTTGGGTATTGGGTATTTGTCTCAGGAAGAAGAGAAAAGTAACTAATGGAGATGCCTTCTATCTACTGGATTTTATTTTCCTAAAATCCAAGAACAAGTTCACCTTCCCTTTTCCTCCATTTTGAAAGTGAATGCTTGCATCTTTTATGTACATCCAGTGGTAACTCAGTTCATGAATGCTTTTGTTTGCAAACAATTTGGCTCACCAACAGAAGCATTTGGCAAAAATTTTTTGTTTTCTAACTCTGCATTGGGTGACAAACATGACTATGGTCATCGTTCTCTCACAAACAGAAACATTGCCATCTTTTCAAAACTTGAGAACAAATTAAGTTCATGAATCAAGATACTACTGTGATTGAATAAATATTCAGTGTCCACTATGTGCAAAGCACCAGGTATGATGCTGTGAGTGATTTAAAAATAATGAAACATAAAATACAGCATAGTGACCAAGACAGTAGATTCTGGACTATACCTCAATGTAAGTTCTGGTCCCAGTGCTTACTAGCTGTGTGACACTGGTCACATTACTTAACATCTCTGTTCCTTTCTTTTCCTGGCCTGTGGAAAAGGGGTAATATTAGTAATTGCTCATGAAGCTGATGTGAGGATTAAATGGAGCAGCACATAAAGAAGCATTTAAAAGGGCATCTGGCACAAAGTAAGTGTTAATAGCTATTAAAGATAAATGGAACAGATGTGCCTAAGTCTTAGCTATGAACAATTATTTTATCAGCACCACCTGAAACTTATATAGCTATGAGATTCCATTTTCTTCTCATGACTCAAAATTACCAAAATCTTGGGTGAAATTTTCCTTAAACCACACACCTCTTTCCTTGCTCATACACTAGTGAATAGTATATCGTTCGTCCTTCAGTCTTTTCAGCAATCAGATACTAAGGAGGGAGGCACACACATTTTCCCCTCCATGACAGCCACTACGCTCAGCACTTTATATCTGGGCTTTCAGTTTTGTTTTTGTTGTGTTTAATTCTCTCAACAACTTCAATTTTCCATTTGCAGATGAGGACCCCTAGACTTTAGAAATGGCAGTAGATACGTATCAGAGCTGGGATTCAAAATCAGATCCGTCCAGCTCCAGAGCCAGAGCTCCTAACCCTTGAAGTTAATCCCCTCTCTGACCCAGCTCATGATCTCAGGCAGGTCTGATTAAAGCCCCAGAATTTCACAATTTTCTAAGCACAGTCAAAAAGAAGAGATAATTGTTTTTACCTGCTTCTGAGTCGGAGGAAATGATGAGTCTTGATATTAACAAGGCAGCTTCTCTCCTAAGTTCGAAGGACCCTTGAAAAGGGTATTTTAATCATGGGTGTCATATTTTATGATTGTGTCTGTTTGTATTTAGTACACTTGTTATCCTTGATGTTTTCGCCCCGAGGACATCCAGCGGAACAAAATTGCGCACATCTTTGTGGATTATCCTTCCTGAATCCATAAGTTATCTGCCCTTTTAAAAATAATTTGCACTAAAGCACCAAGTGTTTTTTCTAATGGGAATAGACAGCTAGTGTTTTTTGATGCAAATGATTTCTCCCCATGATCTCCCCAGCCCAGAACTAAATCTGCAGCAGACAGGGAAGGAGGGCTCAGACGGCTCCGGTGTTTCCAGAAGCAATTTAAGCTCAGTAGTTGGGAGCTTCATTGTGACTTAAGTCACATCGCTCCGAGTTAGGGAAAGGTAAATGAGATTTCAGAAAAAGATGTGAAATGGTGAGCAGGGATGTTTTAAGGGCATTTATCATAATATCCACCACTCTTGTTTTTAAGAAACTGGCTTCCATTCAGGTGGTTTTGTGTTTGTGTGTGAAGATTAAACTGATAAGTAAAATCATAAGCGTAATCTATTATAGCACAGGTTTTCATTTTCCCCCAGAGGTAAATGATTGAGCTTTGAAAAAAAAAATAATACTTCGGAACTCTATCTATGGTGAAAATCAAGAACTCAATGTTAACTTAAACTCTATTCCAGCACTTAAGCGTAAGATATTTTGAGTTTCTAAGTGTGTATCTTGATTTAGCTACTTATACATGAATAAACCAGATCTCAATTCAATATCATAATGAATCCAAATACTTAAATAGAAAAAGAGAAATAAGCCCCGCACTGAGTATTGGCACCTCCTGGCTAAAAATAAATGTATTTTTCATTATGGTCCACTATTTTCTCTTTACACATAACTGACTTTGGAAGAAAACTATAT
>RJWT010026769.1:0-15722 GCA_004365215.1 Cuniculus paca | reverse complement strand
CTTTACCTGTCCCAGTTTCCTTATTTGGAAGCTGGGGATGCTAATAGTGACATGGTCTACCTTGGAAGGCCATGTATAAATTAGACTTATCCACATCAGAAATGTAGAGTAAATGCTCAAAAATGTTAGCAATTACTCAAAGAAGTAAACCAATTTAAATACTAACTGGTAATTTCCGTATTACCAGTTTCCTAATGTCTACCCTCTATGGGTTTAATAGTTGGACTTTCCTTTGGATTATTTAAAACACAATGCCTCATTTTCAAATTTACATTTCTGCAATTGCTTATGTCCAAATTTGTGTCACAGTTATAATCACTCCCTTTTCAATCTATTTTAATTACCCAGTGGTACTTTTACTGTTAGCTATCTCACACACTATTTTGATGTCGCCAAATATAAAATAAATAACTTAAGTTAGCTCACTTTACCTCACATTACCAAATCTGTTGTTCAAATAAAAATCATATTAGGGCTCTGAGGACACTGGAGAACTGGAATTATATGTCCAATGTGCTCTGAATCTTTTAAATAAGCCACACAGACTGAGCACAGTTGCTACAATTCTGCTGCAGTGATATAAATACAACCTTCTATGAAAAAGCATGGCATGGCCAGAAATGAAATCCAGGCAGCAGGCTGGGTTCAGGGTCTGCATCACTAGAATGTGCTGCCTCTCAGATTACAGGGAAGTAAATATAGACCAGGCTGATGATGGGAACATATTTCACTTAACTTTGCCAATCTCTACTTTCCCAGCTGACAGAAGCTAGATCAGCCCAGCTAAGTAGCTCTGCTTATCCCTTTCCTGCAGGCTTCAGAAATGCTTTCTTTTCAAGGCTATTTTGTCCACCCTTGCTCTGGAGTTCATCTTCTTGCTGTGTTGCTAAACTGCCTGTCCATTTTCTTTCTGGTGATTTTATTTTATTTTATTTCTTTTATTTTTTTGAGATAGGGTCTCACTACATAGTTCTGGTTGGTCTTAAACTCACTGTGTAGCCCAGGCTGGCCTTGAACTCGCAGCAATCCTCCTGCCTCAGCCTCCTGAGTACTGGGATTACAGGTGTGCACTATCACGCATGGCCTCTGGTAGCTTTAATGTCTCCATTTCTACAGGTTCCTTTCTGTGATACTGACAAGTAGGCAGCTATTTCCCTGTTGGAATAAAATGTCTTCAACCCTGCTTGAGCCTCTTTCTTCCAGTCAGAGTCTCTTCATCCCCTGTGCATCTCTTCACACACCTCAAGCTCCAGTTTGGCTCTGGCCACCACTCCCACTGTGGTGTCACTCACTGGCTGTCCCTAAACTGCTAAGCCTGGGGAGTTTTTTTCTTCATGCAATTTGACCACCTTGGGCACCGTGGTGAACCATTCATTCCTTGGAACTCTTCATGCCTGGGTTATAGATATGCTTTGCGACTTTCCACACATCTTTAAACTTTCTACACAATGAGCTCCTCTTGTGTCCCCACCCTTGGGCACTGGCCTTACCCATGGCTTACCCTTGGCTCACTACTTCCCACCCTCAGACCACTTCCTGTGTGATCTCAAATATTCCCACAAGCCAACTAATACTGGAGATCCCCAAATCTATCTCTCCAGCTCTGGTTATTCTTGTTGGTAAGACTTGTCTTGGATTTGCAAATACTTACTAGAAACCTCCTACTGGTGTCCCACAGACATGTCAAGCTAAACTGGCACACTTCCTCGCTGTGAAATGCCTTCAATTCCTTTTATGGTAAGTTGCTGCTTCCGTAAAACAATCCTGGTGAAATCCTGGCAGTGAAGTGGGGAGAATAGCCGGCTGTCTAATTTTAGCCTGTGGCCTCAAGAGCCAACCGTATCAAAATGGTAAAGAATTGTGTAGCCCGCGTCGCGCAATCATGTTTAGAAACAAAGGGAGTCACAGGATTATATTCCTGTCTCGGGAAATGGCACCACTGACCAGAGAGCCACATGCCATGGTAGCAAGTCACTGAACCCGGTGCTCTTCTGGTCTGCTCAGCACTAGCAAAGCAAGCTCGGGCAAGGACTCGCACCTTGCCAAGACTCCATTTCTTCACCTGTCAAACTGACACAATAATATTGCTGTTTACTTTCTTGAGTAACACAACAGATAGACTCTTCAGACTCACAAGAATCATAAATCTTTCTAGAACTTGATGTTATACGGTCAACACACACACAAGGAAGAAGGACCCGAGCCCGGTTTCAGAGAAAAGCCACGATCCATCCAACTGTAGCCTGTTGTTCTGCTCGTGATTAGTAATAACCTGAGTGTGTGATCAGTTCTGGCCAATGAGATGGAAGTGTCTGGGAGCCAGGCTTTTGGGGGAAGTTAAAGATAAAATCCCAGAGAGGAAAGAGCCTTGCCTTGGCAAGTTTAGGGGTGAAAATCCATCTGCTGAGGATGGGTTTAGGAAGATATTGGAAGGCTGAGTTCTTAGGAGCAGCCTTAAATCCCTGCAGCTAAAAAGGAACCCTTGCCAGTGTGGTGGTGCAAGCCTGTAATTCCAGCACTTGGGAGGCTGAGGCAGAAGGATCACCATGAGTTTGAGAACAGCCTGGGCTGCATAGTGAACTCAAGGCCAACCTGAACTACCTAGCAAGACCCTGTCTAAAAAAAGGATCCCTTGTTTTTCTCCAGGATTTTTGTCATGTCAGATATTCAAATGTTTAACTTGCTTAAACCATTGTGTTAATTATAATTGTGTGTTCATAATCAAACAGAATCTTGTAGAACTGTTCGAGGATCAAGACAAACACTGAATGTAATATGTTAAGCATGTAATAAATATTTATCTTACAACCACTTACAAATAATTTTTTTCCCTTTCTTTTTTTGTCTCTTGAGACAGGATCTCACTATGTGGTTCAGGCTGGTCTTTAACTCACTATGTAGCTCAGATTGGCCTCACACTTGTGGCAGTCCTCCTGCCTCAGCCTCCAAGTTCTGGGATTACAGGCATGTACCACCACACCTGGCAGTTTTTCTCCTTTCTTTGCATGTATATGAAACTTTGATTTTATTTGGGCAACAACAAGCAAGAGGAAAGATAAGATCATCTCCAGGTCTCAGAGGAAAAGCATCACAAGTTTCCAAATATCTTGGCATATCTTGGACCCCTTTGTTTCCTTCCCTTTCTTCTCCCAGTCAGCTGTCACTCGGAAAGTCTGTGGCCCATGCCCCTCGCATCCAATTGATCACCAAACTCTGGATTCTACTTCCTAATGAACCTTTCTTTTATATTCGCACAGTAGCTGCCCCAGCTCCCTTCCATTTTGCTTAGATGACTGCTATTTCTCATCTCTTTGCTCTCCACTTCATTCCTGCTCACCTCATTCTCTGAACACCTCCTAAAGTGGCCAAGCTGAGTGTATCCCTCCCCTGCTTAGCATTTTTCCTAGCCCTCTTCCCAGGTGGGTGGCTAGCTGGCAGGTCCTAGATTTTAACTCTGGTGCCACTCCACATGTTTGAAGGTCCCTTTTATCTTGGCCCTTCAGGGATCCTCCTCTGATTGGCTTGTTTCCTTGGAGGTTCAAGACATGCTGTCTCTAAAATATACCATCTGACATTTGAGAAAACAAGAGAAGCAGAAAAGTTATTCTGATCTTTCCCTCACCTGCTCCCTTGACCTGGAGGAGAGAAATATCCTTATCTTCGAAGACCCAGCGATGTCAAAAGGAGTCTAAACAAACCAGTCTTGTTTCTGCCAGTTGATCACATTAAACATACTCTTTGTTCAATCCTATTTTCCCATGTCTATCTATTTTTTCTTCCAATTTAGCATAAAAATACATAGATTTCCATGCTTCTTTGAGTCTTCATTTCTGCAGGCTCCTGTGTCATAAAAAACTCAGGTCAAGCAGAGGCGCATGTTTTCCTGTTTGTTAATCTGTCATTTATTTTGGATGGCTCAGCCAGGAGCCTCGCAGTGGGTAATGAAAGTTGTTTCCTCCCATACTCTTCCCTGCACACACTGAAGCTTAATCACTCTCGTACTCTTGTGCTTTTAAAGCACAACTGTGATTGTGATAATTTGTTTACATGTCTGCCTTCCCCTTAGATGTGAGTGGGTTGGTAACTTAGTCACCATTTCCTCTTTTGTAACCACAGTACCTAGTACAAGAGGCAGCACACTATTTTCATTCAACAAATAAATGTCTACTGAGTGAATGTGTTTTAAATTTGACTGTTTGGGTAGAGATTCAGTTGGCTGTCCAGTGCTCCAAGGCTGGTTTAAAATGCATAGCTCCTTTAATCTCCGCCCTGTACTTCCTTTTTGCAGTGAGTGTCTCCTTTATACATCTGGTATCTCCTTTTCCACTTCTTCTTTCTGCTTCCTGCCTTTGGCCATTTTTGCCTACAGGAGAGTCAACTAGACTCAAGGAAGTAGTGAGTCAGTGAGCAAGGAATAGTGAACATGCTCATTCATGTTCCTGTGCACGAAATTCTTGTGTCCGAGTATTTGTTATTCAAAATCTCAGCGTTAAAGTTTACATAAAGTAGCAGAAATCATCAACCCTCCAAAATATATGCTAATGAACTGGTTGGTGTTGCAATTAGTCCTTTCTGGACAAGTCCCAGAATCCATCCCTGTCCACTTATCCTCTTAGAAGCGCTTATCATGACTTCATCTTTGTCACTTTGCTCTTCTCTTCTTAATTTGTTTTACAATCAAATTCTTACTTGGTAAACAAGCCACTTTCCCACATCACTTTAATCTACTTCATGATTTTCTGCAGTTCAGTAATCTAGGATAAATTAACCAACGAAGAAAAGAAGCAATGGGCAGGGATGGACTTTGGAATTAGAGTGACTGGAGCCAGAAAACATTAATAAATGTAAATTCTTATGTCATTTAAATTCTGTTAGGCCAAAAAAATCCTTCCAGCATCCTATTATGATGATGACTCTTAATTCCTTGCTGGAGTTTTCACTTTCTTGTATCCTATGTTGTACTTGTAATTGGACTTTCTTTTATTTTTGCTAGAGAATATATTGGAATAATTTTGTCATTGAGGGAGCACGGCTAGTAAATGTCCTGAGTTCTCACATGTTTGAAAATGTCCTATTACTACCTTCATAAACAACTGGTAGCTTTGCAGGGCTTAGACTTCTAGGTCCAAGATCTGTTCTTTGCTAACTGTGAAAATGTTGCTCTGTTTTTTAGGATCCAATGTTGGTAATGTGTGATGACATTTCTATTCCCTGTTCTTTTGTAGGAAATCCCAAATACTTCAGAATTTCCTGCTTACGTTTGGAGTAATACAATGAAATTTTGCCAAGATGTATCTAGATTTAAATTCAATTCAATAAATCTCTACTGATCCCTGCTCAGTGGTAAGCACAATTTAAAGTGCTGGGTTTCATTAATGAACAAATCAGACAAAAATCCACCCCTTCCTGGAGCTGACATATAGCAGGGGAGGCAGACCAGGATAAGACAAACTGGAAATGCTGGTGAGGGAAATTTAGTCTTTTCTTTTTAATTTTGTGCAGTGGACCCTTTCAATCTTAAAGATTCATGTATTTTCTTAAATACTGTTTTGCTATTTCTTGGATTATTTTCGTTTTCCTTAATTAGACAGGTGTTGGATTTCTGGTTCTCGTATTCTTGCTCTTTTATATTTTCTACCTCTTAGTTTTTCTTTCTCTACATTCCGAGATTTTTTTCATTCTAGATCAACCGCTTGGCCTTCAGCTGTGTCAAATTTACTATTCAACTCATTTATTGTTTTCTACAGCAACCCTGTCTTTAATTTCCAAGAAACTTTTCTGTTTTTTGTTCTTTTGTTCATAGGTGCCTTTTCTGCGTTCTCATCTGCAACATCTTGAATTTTCTGAGGATAGTAATCACAATTTTTATGAAGTACTTCCTTCTTTTCTACGTTGTCTGTTTCCTTCAAGATTCATTTTTCTGTTGGTTCAGTTTAGACCTTCTCTTTCATGCTGCCAGTTTTCCTGATACATTGGTAATTCTAGGCTTCTTGCTTCTATTTATGAGTATGGGACTATGGTAATGAAGATGAGTAGCTTTCATGAGTCCCTTTGCAGATGTGATGGTTACTGTTAGGTCCCTGGACTGCCTGACAAAATCATGGAGGGCTTTATGTAAGTAGGTAAGGTCTATCAAAAAATAGAAACCAGATAAGAAGCGAACAGGTGGGTTAGAGACCCCTACTGCAGTAGTCCAGGAGTCTTTATTCTGAGTGGCAGAGTTCTTTAGTGTTGCAAACTGGGGTCTGTTCCTTTCCCAGGCTCTATGCCTTCCTTCCAACACTCCCTGAGGAGTTGCCCACTTTCTTTAGAGAGCAGATTCCTGATGAATCCAGAATGCAAAGCCATTGCCTCCCAGCTCTTGAATGTTTAAGGCCAAGGGTCCTCTGTTCTCAGCACTGCTTCGGAGAGATCATCCAAAAGCTCCTTTACTCTTTATGTTATTGACTCTGACCTTGGAACTGCCCCTCAGCTCCCTTAGCAAGAATTTTGGTGCCTTGGGTTTAGGTTTTCTCTGTGTTACTTTCTATTTTCAGTTATCCACTGTTACATACAAAACTACCTTGAAATACAGTGGCTTGAAACACCAAAACTACCGTTTCTCATGATTCTCAAGGTGAGGAAGTTTTTCTGCATTATGTAATATTAGTCTTGAGATGGTTGGAGGGTTCCAGAGCTCTTTGCAGTGACCGCTGGCTGGGACCTTCCCTGTGGCCTTCAGCCAGGGCCTTGGCTCTTCTCCAGGCTGGCTGTCCACAGGGTTGCAGAAGCTTCCTCATAGTGTGGTAGCTGGGCCTCAGGAAGAATAGTCATTGATCCTCTCTGAACAGAGCTGACAGACAGTTTGGATCTTGTACAAGAGAAGGAAACTATCATGTGCTCTATGGAGGAGTAGGAGGTCCAGTCTCAGCAGGAAAGAGCTCTGTGATTGGTGATGTCTGCCCTGGTCTTAGACTGCAATGACAGAGTGGGTGCCAGGAAGGTACTTTCCATTTTGGTCTCTAGATACTATAAAATCTATCACTGACTCAAGACAAATTTTCAGAGTTCTCATCTCCATTTACCTGACCACTTGAGGGTCCCCAGTGGCACTAGGCAAGAGGCCAGTCCCCTGCACTAATGATGCCCTGTGGCAACAACTGCTCAGAGCTGGATTCTATATTTACTGGAGGAATGTTGCAAGGGAAGGCTTGGTGACACAGCGTTCCCTTTAAGTGGAACCAGAGGAGAGTTTTTCTGAGCAACTGCTCTGTTTTTTATCTTATGGACACAATGAATGTTAGAACCGATTATGTTTCCCTTCTTGCTTTGGTTGCTAGGAAACCCAGGACAAAACTGGAGACCTTCTTTGACAACTGCGCAGGACCTTTGAAAAGCATTTTATATGTCAGCTTTACCTTCCTTCACTTTATTTTTTTCATTATTCTTTCTTTCTTTCCATCTGTCTATTTTCTTTCCCCACTCCTCCTTTCCTCTCTTTCTCCTTTGTCCCTGCCATCAACATTAACTGAGCATCGTAGTATACCTGGTACTGTGTTAGTAGCTGGACACACAGCTCTGCTACCCACCCCCAAATACATGTTAATAATTGCAGCCCACTTGTGCTTACTGAGAAGAGTCAGGGACATGCTGTACCAACAGATTCTTCCGGCAGGTTTTTTTTTTTGGTGGTAGTGGGGTGACCCTATCTTGCTGCCATCTCCAGACAGGCTCCTAGCAACTGGCTCTTGTCTCTCTCAGTTCATCTGTTTTCCTTCTGTACACCTCAAAGATCAGTCTGTCTCTTGCACAGTGCTCTCTTTTCCTCCCCCTACTGCTTGCATTCAGATATTTATTGAGCATCCTACTGTGTGCAGGGCCCGGTGCTGGGTACTGGGGAGACCACGAGCAAGTCATGCAAAATCTCTGCCCTCCTGAGGCTAGAGCACAAGGGAGACAGATGACAAGTGTGTGGCCTTGTGTTAAGAACACCAACATGACTTTTATTGGAAAGACAAAAAGTAGGAAATCAAAGCACTTGAAGAGGGGATGGTGGAGAAGGTCCCGGGTGTGGGGGCTATGGAGTGAGGGATGGGTTGACTTTTACTTCACTTCACAGAAGAATGCATCTGTGCTACTTTGGTCCCTACCAGCAATACAATGTCCCATTGACCGAGCTCCTTAAAGTTCTGCTTTCGCTGAGGCAGGAACAAGCTGGGCGAGGGGGCCTTCGATTTGATTGCTTTTTGGTGGTCATTTATGGAATTGATGCTACAAAAACTGGCAAGGGCAGTGTGCAGCTCTCTGTGCTTCTGCTTTTGCTTTCTGGAAACTTGGAGTCAAAGCTGATGCTTGCTTACAACTCTAGTATTAACTTCACAGTTTATAAGGCTGATACTGTATAAAACCTCACTGTCTGAATGTCTTTTTAAAAAGCCACATATGACCCTCTCTCATATTTAACAATCAAGCAGGATCCCAGACCTCTGGAGCAATGAGGCAACTGGCAGATCTGTTGCCTTGTTGCTCCAGAGGTCTGGGGTCCTACTGGTTTGTTGTCCACTGTTTTCTTTCTTTTTTTTTTTTTTAACCACTAAACTACACACCCAGGGCCCACCTATCACTGCTAAGGTGCCATCTGCAGTGCTTTGCTTTTGGACAGCTATGGTCTCCTGAGTCTAGTGACCTAAAGCCAGGAAACATGGATTTGAGTTTGTCCTTTCTCTTCTTAGTCCTTTGACCCTGAGAGAATCAGGAAACTTCTTTGGGCCCCAGTTTCTTCATCCATTAGTGGCTCTATATTTCTCAGAGAGTTGTTGTGAGGTTTAGAGGAGAAAATGCTGATGGAATTACTTTGTAATACACGGACTACTGTAGTGCTGCAGAATCCAGCCGTTTTCCTCCCTGCTCCTCCCTCCTCTTCCTCCTCTTTCTCCTAAATCATGAAGGGTTTCTAGGAAATATTCTTCCCACCTACATGTATTCTGCCCACTCCTATCTTCAGCATTGAGAAATCATTGAAAACAAACGCCATGGATCTCCCATATGTGTGTCCCAATACTTCCAAGATTCTCCAGGCCCCTTGGTGCTAATGGCCCTAAGGGAGCGGCTCTTAGTGCCAGCATGTCGGATGCTGCCATCTCTGAGTTCAAATGTCCACAGACTGAGCTGCTGGCGGCTGTGCTCCCCAGTCTCTCTCTACTAGCTCCTGTTTGCCACTCTCTGACTTAAACCCCTGCCTATATGCTGATCACCCCAAGACTTGTACTTGCAGCCTGTGCACCTCTTGGGGTCACAGACCAGCACTCCCAAATGCCTGGGAGACAGCTCCCCTGGGGAACCCCATGGGTCCTAAAAATCCACTACATCCAAAACCAAGCTCATCTTGAGTGACCTCCTGTCTGCTTTCTCCGGTTCCTCCCCAGGTCTTTGTTCACATCTGTCTCCTCCTCTTCCCTCTCGCTGGCACTGAGTTCAGGTCTTCTCATCTCTTGCCAGGACAACTGTAGTAGCCACCTAATTGGTCTTTGTGCCTCCTGCCTCTCTTTCTTGTAAGCCATGGTCCACAGTTGCTGCTTTAAAGACAGAGTTTTAAAGTTGCTGCTCTGACCAATCAACTCTTTCTTCCACTTAGAAATCTTGAATGACTTCCAGCACTTAGGTTGTCTGGGATGGAGCCCCTGATCAAATCTCATCTTCAGCACCTGTCACCTCCCACCCTTGCATGATGTCAGTATTTCCAACCAGAACAAACAACCTGCAGGTCATGAAGTGACTTTCTCTTCTTCACATTTCTGCCTTCTTTCTCCATTGGCCAGAAGGTTCCACTTCCTGCTCCTTTGCTTGGACACCCTGTGCTTTATTCTTCAACGCTGGTCTAAAACCTTGCCAATTCTTTGAAGCTTTTCTTGGCTCCCATACACACAGTCGGGTGGTTTCTGCAGCAATTTGTCCATATTTTTTAAAACTGCATTGTACAGTGATTATTTACATTTCTTTCTCGCACACTAAACTGCAGTTTTCTTGGGCAGTTGGGAATTCATTTTTGTATGATATTGGAGGAAAATGTCTGTTAAGCAAATAAATGGATGAGTGATGTAATGATCACAGGCATTCTTAGAGCAGCAGCAGGGCTGCAGCCTGCTCTGTAGGACGGGAGGAGGAAGTCTGGAGTGTGGTGTCTCATGCAGAAGCTGCTGCTGCACCGGGTCGCTGAGCATCTGAAATATGGCTGGTCTGAACTGAGACAGGCTACTGTGTCAAATACACACAGGAGTTTGAAGAAAGAACATAAAGTATCTCTTAATATATTTCCTATTGATGACTTGTTGAAAAGATACTCTTGATATATAGCACAAAATCCAATGCTCCTCAGTTAATTCCACTTGTTTTTACTTTTGAATGTGGCTAGTGGAAAATTTAAATATACACGTGACTCACATTTATGGCTCATGTTGTATTTCTAGGGAACAATCATGATCTAGAGCATTCACTCACGAACAAATGTCTCTTGAGCACATATCATGCACTAGGTGCTAATCTAGATGGTGGGAATTGAACAGTGATTGAGACAGGGAAGTTCCTGTCTCACAGGGCTTGCATTACACTGGAGGAGAGACGTGGACCAGGGAACAAAGTGCACAAGATCATTTGGATAGTAAAGGTTCTACAAAAAGTACAGGCTGTGGATAAAGGGGAGAAGGCACAGGACACAGTAGTCAGGTTGTCTAGGGCAGGTGGGCTAGAGGTAGGGAACTGAGGCAGAAAACTGGGACCCAGTCTAGTGAGAGGTGGTACTGAAGGGAATCAGGGCACTGTGTAGATAGAGAGAAGCAAACAGATTAGAGAGATACTTGGAAAGTAACCTTAGCCGACCAAAGGAACTCTGAAGATGTCTGAATGGACATCTTGGGTTTCTGGCTCAGGTGAGTGGGTGATGGGATAAAGCAGGAGCAGGTCTCAAGGGAGACCAGGAGCTCTGTTTTGAGGGTTTGGGGTGAGAGGTGCCAGCAGGATGCCCATGCTGTAATGTCAGTGAGAGGAATAAGAATTTGGGGTCCATCAGTGTAGAGTGGTCATTAAAACTGTGACAGCAGCTGCGATGTCTACTTTAGCCTGGATGAAAAAGGAAAGATGATAATAAATTTTATAGGTTGTGAGGACAAAATCTACCTTAGCATCAGGACTGCTACTTCAAATCCACTTAAGGGAAAACCATTTATTACATGAATATTTCATTTTAATTTCTCAAGAACGAAATACAAGTGTGGATGAGAAAGGAAAGAGAAATGATGGTAAATAGAGTGGAAACTCAGGCCTAGCAAACACCTTGCTAAACTGGAAGTTACCCGAACCCGCGGCTGGGGGGCAGGGGGGAATATTGGACGTGGTGAGGTTCGGGCAAAGGGTTTGCTATTATGTGTTTGGAGTTGGAGATGCCTTCAAAAAGAGCCAGGGTAGCGGATCGGGAGAGCTGCTTTTTGAAAAAGTTGAGTGGCCCCTGCCGCAGGTCGCACAGCCTCTCTGAGGCTCATTTTCCTCTTATCTAAAATAAACCCCTTAAGTGCTCCCTCAGACTCAGGAATCCTGTGAAGTAGCAGCACACCCCTCTCTTGCCTGAACCGTTTCCGGCTGGGGACCAAGCCGGACTCAGCCCCTGGGGGCTTTGTGACCCCACCACCCCCAGAGCCAGCCCAGGCAGAAAGCCTCCACCGGGATGCTGAACCTCCGGAAGCCGTGCGCACTGTCTGACCACGCAGAGGACAGCCTTGTCTTTCCGTTTTGTCCCCCGTAGAGCCCAGAGAGGCCAGACGGGGTAACTGCGTCCAGGACCACTTCTTAGAATGGGAACGGATGCTTTTAAAGTCAGGGCATTTCTCCGAGGGTGAGTTTCAAGCCAAAAGGAGAGGATTGCAAGTGATCGCTGGACTGAGCAGCTCAGGGTAAGCACCTCGTACATCTCAACTCGGGGCCCTACATGCCACGCATTAGCCGGTTATCCCCAGTGCGCAGATCAAAGGGAAAGGACGCTGAGAGGTCAATGTGACTCAGTCCAGCAGCTGGTGAGTGGGCAGCCGGGATTTCAGCAGGGACTCAGCAGAATTCCAAGGTTCCAGGAGCGCTGCTCCTCCGGGTCCTGGTCCGTGGGCTCCGCACGGAACCTCTCTGCCCCCCGCCCCGCGCCTGGCTCCACCCTGCGCCGCCCGCAGCCTTCCAGCCTGAGCGCATCTGTCTAGGGCAGGAGCGTCTCCGTCCCAAGTTCGAGCGGGGCGCGGGGCGGAGCCGGGGAACATGGGGTGCGTGGGGCGGGGCGCGGGCCGGAAAGAGAGGGACCCGGGGTGCGGGCGGAGTGAGGCGTGAGCTGGGGGAGACGGGGACTCGGGGTGCTGGGCGGAGCCGGAGCACTCGGGGTGCGGGGCGGGGTGGGGCGCGGACCAGCGGGGCGGCGCCGCCGGAAGCCGGGGCGGGGCGGGCGCCCGCGGGATGCGGTGAAGGGCGAGCGGCGCTGCGGCGGCGGCGGCGGCGGCGGCGGCGGCGGCGATGAGCGCCTCGGCGGCCACCGGGGTGTTTGTGCTGTCGCTCTCGGCCATCCCGGTCACCTACGTCTTCGACCGCCTCGCGGCTCAACGCGAGTGAGTGGGAGGCGCGGGGCTGCGCGGGAGCCCCGCAACTTCGCGGGCCCCCCTCGGCCCAGGTTCGGGGCGCGCGCGGTCGGCGCGGAGCACGGCAGAGGGGTTCGGGTGCGGGCCCGGCTTTGCTCCTGCCGGCCGCTTTCCGGCCCGTGCGGTGCTCCGGGCTTGCACCGTGTCGTGGGGGCCGGGCGGCAGTCCTCTGCGAAGGGTGCTGTGGACGGGGCAGTTCCATGCCCGGCGAACCGTGCGGAGGCCGCCTTGCCTCGGCGCCCTGGAGGGACTCGTACCCACGGAGCCCGGGGAGCCGGGGCAGGTGGGGCTGGGGCAGCCCTCGGCGGGGAGGAGGAAGTGGCCGGTGCCCTTTCTCAGCAGTTGGTGCTGAGGAAATTGCATCAGTCCGCGCCTTGCGAACCCCTCCGGGCCTCCGCGGCGTCTGCTCGGAGGCAGCGGCCATGGCAGACTGGGCGCGGGCAGTGCCTGCCCTTGGTCTGACCCAGACCCTGGGCGCATCTCCTGGGAGCTGCAGCTCTGGCCGCTAAATGGGATGGGACTGTCAGTCCGGCGCAGGGGTCCCTGCTCTTCTACCAGAAAAGTCTGAGCAGCTCAGTGGTTTACTGGGTATTTGCCATGTGCTGGGTTGGGGTCAGAGCTAACAGGCCAGGAAAGTGTGTTGAAACAGACGTCAGCGAGGACACAAACAGAAACAGTAAAATAGGGTGGCTGGGAAGGGAGCTGGTTGTCAGGGAAGGCTTCTTGGAGGAGGTGACAACTTCAGGAATTGCAAGATTTGGGCAGAGAAGGGCAGGAGCCGGTGGGCGGAGCAGTGTCCAGCAGGAGGGGAGGGATGCAAGGCAGTAGAGAGGATTTGAGTGAGGGTTCTGGGGACATGGTGATAGCGGTCACCAAGCACAGATGGCCGAATGATGTCGCTGTGCACTCCTGTCAGTCCCTTCGGCCTGCAGGTGAAAGCCCCAGTGCTCTAGCACCTTTCCCGCAGGACTTGCCTCCCACTTGGCCTTGCAGGCAACAGCTTAGCCTAGCTTAGTAGTGTCAGCCCAGCCCCGAGCCCCTGCACAAAAGAGGCTCTTGGTGATGTTCGACTTTGTTAACCTGAGCTGAGAAATAGAAAATGCAAACAGGGTGAGGGTTCAGAAAAGGGTTGAGGTCTCCCCCACAACCCCGACACACACACTCATTTTGCTTGCTCTCATCCATACGTATTCCCTGTCAGGTATCTGTTCACAGAATGGCATCTACTCCCGAGATCAGTGGTGGCAAACCTATGGCGCATGTGCCACAGTGGGCTATCTGTTATCACTGAAAAGTCTAAGAAGTTTGCCACCACTGCCCTACATTAACAGCATTTCCCCCTTGGGTTAGTTGCAGCCCTCGCCATCCCTCTGCTGGACCTGTTTCTGCGTTTTGAGCAGGGGCTGCACTTCGCAGTCACAGGAAGGTCTGGGGACAGCGCAGGGAGGCAGACAGGATTTGCTGCCCCAGTTTCCTGTCATTCTTTCTTCTCCCCTCCAGGTGGAGACCATGAGAGGAAGCTGTGAATCAGTTCACAGGGCTCTCTGACTCCAGAAGCACACCAGTCCCGTGGTCATGCTAACTGTGAGCTCAAGCCCTATTTTGGGCAGGGAGGGGGCTATCTGCCCAGCCCCACCTGCCTCAGCTGCCCGTCATCAATATGTCCATAGTCTAACCTCACACTGATGTCTTCCCTCCTCCTTACTGGTGCTTCAGCCCATGCATTGGTCACCTTTCCAGATGTTAGGACAAAATAACTGACATCTACAATATAAAGGAGGAGAGGCTTATTTTGGCTTACTGTGCAGAGGGTTTGGTTGATGGCCAGCTGGTTCCAAGGCAGGAACATTATGGCAGAAGGGCATGATGGAGCAAGACTGCTCACTTCCTGAAGGCTGGAAAGCAGAGCCCAGGGGAAGAACACCAGAAAGGAAGGGACAGGGGACCAGATATAGACTCCCAGATGACACCTCATGATCCTCCCAGGCACATCCAGAAGTGTGCTTTGCTAATCCCCTGGTGATTCCCAAGCCTATCGCATTGACAGCCACAGCCCAGTGTCATGGCCTTGACACACATCAGCTTCTTCCTTCATCAGCTCATTCCTTGGGGAGGGGCCTAAAGCATCCTCTATTGTGCACTACCAGAAACCTCCTAGATTTGTTTCTCACCTGCACTCTGACACAGCCATCCTCTTTCTTATCATAGACTTGATCCACCATCCATCAGTTGGTCAGTCCATCCATCCATTTACCCATTATCCTGCATCCAGCATCCATCAATGTCAGCCCATCCATCCATCATCTATCTAGCCACCATTTACCTGTGATCTTTCACCCATCCATCTATCTATCCATTCCCCTTCATCATTCTTTCCCAGGGGCATATGCAAAGGTCATCCGGAAGTCCCAGGAACAGGCTTCCTAGTGGGTGGGAGCTGGCTGGGGACCCGACTATGAGGCTGCAGTGTGTTTGGAGCTAGAACAGAGGCAGAAAAGAGGGTGGAGGTGGTGTGGAGGCGTCTTAATGGCTTTCAGCAGCTGTAAAGGGGTGGGAGGAGGTTCTGGTGCAGCAGGCCACTGGAGCAGATCAAGACTTCCCCATCTAGAACCAGAAGCTCTGTCAATGCTGGAGGTGTGAGAGGAGAGCATCTCTGCAGGACTGAGGTGACCTTGTGGCTGGTAGAGCTCAGATCCCATGGAGATAAGTCCCCCCATGTACACTGGGGCCTCTCTGTGCATTCTATATTGCCAGGTCCTGCAATGCCGCCTGCCACAGAGGTACAGAACGCACCTTGTCCCCTGGGAAGCCCTGTGATTCCTGTGAGTGCCAGGGAGCTCAGTCTGAGGGTAGGGAGGTGGCAGATTCCATGGTTAGGCCTGTTAGCTGTCATGGGGAACACGTCAGGTAGGTAGGAAGGTAGAGGCAATGGGCAGGTCACCTTAGGAGCCTGGTGGTGTGGGGCCAAGGTACCTCCGACATTTCATCTGTGCACAGAACACAGGTGGGCAGAAGAGGAGATGAGGACCTGGTGCTCTGGTTTCTGAAAGTCACAGGGCTGTGGCCAGAGAGGCTAGAGTG
>RJWT010026768.1:0-15704 GCA_004365215.1 Cuniculus paca | reverse complement strand
ACCACGGTCTCAGGAACAATGTCAGAGGGGGACCATCAAGTGGGGCCAGTTGATTGAATGGAGAGGAAAAATAGGGAGCCAATGGCAGGAAAATAGCATGCCAGAGACACTACAGTGCAAGAGGGCCTCAAGGCACTAATAGAAAGAAACAGAGGCATAGTGGATCAGGAGACAGGATCCATCAATATGCTCTATGCAAGAAACACATTTAGCTAGAAAGAAAATCATAGTCTGAAAGTCAAAGGAGAGAGAACAATGCCCTATGTGACAGGGAGCCAGAAAAAAAAATAGGGATAGCCTGCCCATTAATTGCAGAATGGATAAGAATGACAGGTATTTCATGGGGTGGAAACCTACTCAGCTATAAAGGAAGATAACCCCAAGGCTCTTTTAGGCAGATAGAGGCAACTGGTAATAGTGCTCATGGATGTAATGGACCAGAGTCAAAAGGGTGAATTTTGTGTTGTCTCCATAGCATAACAACCTAAAGGCGTCAGTGGGATCCAAAATGCACAGTACATGTTGGGAAAGTCAAAGGGGAGGAATTATCTAAAAAGGGAAGGAAATGACCACTATTAATCTATTATCATGATTTGAAATTCAGATTGTATTCATTGTTCTGATTAGTTTCATTTTATTCTGATTTGTTTGATTTTATTATACTTGATGGCATGGACAGTTATTTTAAAGATAACAAAATATATAATTGCAGCCATTGAGGATGTCCAATTATCTTGTTTAGAAACCCTGTATGGCTTTCATTGTTTGTTTTGATTGATTTTACTCTATTCTGTGCGGTTTGATTGTAATATGTCTGAAGGTGTAGGCAACTATTCTGAAGATACCAAATATTATGGTAGCCAATGATGTTTTGCTAATCTCTTGAAATTCTGTATTGCTTACATTGTTCTACTTTGTTTGTTTTGTCTTGTTTTGTTTTGTTTCTACTGGTTTAGTTTGTTGTATTTTGTTTGATTTTACTTATCCCTGATGGTATGGGCAGGTATACTGCAGATAACAAGAGGTATTATGGTAGCCTTATCGATTGATTTTTACCCTGTTTAAAAGTCATGTACTATGTTCATTGCTTTGTTTTGATTGATTTTACTCTTTTTGTTTTGTTTGGTTGTATTCTTTCCAAAATAAAAAAAAATGTATAAAATTTTTAAAAAAGGGTGCAGAGAACTTCTGACCAAGAGGATAATGGCATCCAAGTGTGCTATCCTACTGGAAGAACCCAAACAATGAAAAAAATCACATGAAACAATGGTTTTTCAAGACACTAACAATCAGGAAACAAAAGACAATTCTGAAGAGACAAAAACAAAGAACAGGGCAAACCCTTTTATTCCTCCAACTGCACATTGGAGAGTTTTTAGACCACAGGTCAGGATGAGGAAAACAGGTGGAGAGAGTCTAGTGGTTTCCCTGAGTTAAAGATCTGGGGCTGCATGCTGGGGTGGAGAGAGCTGATTACAGAGAGAATTTTGAAGACTGGTAAGAATGATCCTGTTTGAGCTTTTAGCTGGACTTGACTATGATATGCCTGTGTTCATACTAGCAGAGGCCAGGAAAGGGATTAGAGGAGACAATCTCTAAATCTCACGCAGGCCAGGAGTTGTTCCTGTTCTCATCAGCCAAACTGGAAACTTTTATTATTCATGGGACACTAGGGTTTTGCTCAACAGAAGAAAAATTGACTCCAAACTAAACTCTGTTTAATCTGGCCTAAAAAAGTTTTAAAGAGTACCCATGAGAGGCTGAGACAAGAGGATTGGAATTTCAAGGTCAGACTAGGCAATTTAACCACACTATGTTTCAAAAACACGAAAAACATAACAAAAGACTGGAGTTATAGCCCCGTGGCCCCTGGGTTCATTCCCTGGTACTCCAAAATTGAAAAGATCAAACTATTCCTAAATAACATCTTAGAATAACTTGTGAATATATACTAGCAAGTAATAAAATGAAATTCACAAGAAATAAAATTCAAATAAAAAATTACCAAGTAAAGGCCGAGTGTGGCAGTGCACGCCTGTAATCCCAGCAGTCAGGAGGCTGAGGCAGGAGTATCATTGTGAGTTCGAGATGAGCCTGGGTTACAAAGTGAGCTCAAAACCAGCCTGAACTGCGTAGTGAGACCCTGGATCAAAAGGTAGCACATGCCTGTAATCTCAGCACTCTGGGAGGCTGAGGCAGGAGCATCATGCATTTGAAACCAGTCTAGATTACATAGTGAGACTCTGTCTCAAAAAAGCAAACAAATGACAAAAAGTAAATAAAGAAAAAGGATTGGGAAAATGAAGAGAAGATAAGCATGTTCTTGGAAGATGTGAAGTAGCCTAATATAAACACTGCTGGAGTCCCTGAAAGGTGTTGGCAATGTGGGAGAAAAGAGATTTGAAGTTAACAAAGATCAAGAATCTTTTCAAGTTTGATGCAAGTTATGGTTCAACAGACACCAGAGTTCAGTTAACCCCAATCACAAGATATATGAAGAAACTATACCAACTGTTACATAGTTAAGTTGCTAAAAAATAATAAACTAGACAGTGACAAAGATAAAACCTTAAAAGCAACCAGAGGGAGGAAAGACATGCTACATACAGAGAAAAGATAAGAACGATGGAAGATTTCTCACCAGTGCAAGCCAGAAGAAAGTGGAACTTTTTTTTTTTGTGGTACTTGAGAATTAAATCTAGGACCTTCCCACTAAGCTACTTCCCCAGCCCTTTTTATTTTTTATTTTGAGACAGAGTCTTGCCAAATCACTAAATTGCCCTGACTGGACTTCCCTTGTGATCCTCCTGCCTCAGCCTTCTGGAATGTACCACCACATCTAGCCAGAAAGTGGAACATCTTTAAAGTACTGAGCCCCATGATGAATGTAGTTATTATGTACTACAAACATGTACGAATAAAAACTAAAAAGGAATATCTTTGATTTTTCGAGACAGGATCCTGATATGTAGTTTGGCTTGCCCTTGAACCTATTATGTGGCATAGGCTGGCCTCAAACTAGAAGCAATGATTCTGCCTCAGCCTCCTAAGTGCTAGGATTACAGTGTGCACCATCGCCCTGGGAAAATAATAAAAAGAATTGTTAAAACACTGAGATGTTGTGCTTGGGATGCATAATGTGCCCCCATCCAACCCTCTTTGTGCTGCAGGCTTGGCTGCGAGTTGATAGAATTTGGGAAATTGAATACATCACCAAGTGGAGGAAGACATTTTTTGAATTCATAGCTCAGTAGGTTTATCAGGAGAGAAGGCCTAATAGGATGAGTGGGGTCATTGGAGGGGATGTGTTTTTGAAGGGTATATCTGATTTCTAGTCCTTTTTTTTTTCTCTCTTCTCTCTCTTTTTTATGGTTTTTTGAAGCAGGGTTTCTTGATAGTCCATGCAGTCCTCAAACTCATGATGATCTTTCTGTCTTAGCCTCCCAGTGCTGGGATTAAAGGTACGTGCCACCACACTTAGCATTGCCCCTTGTTATTGGGCCTTTTCTCTGGATCTCTGCTTCCTGGCTGCTGTGAGGTGAGCAGCTTTCCTCTGCTACACCTTTCCGCCATAATGTTTTTGCCTTGGAGCAGCTGACTATGAACCAAAACCTCAGAAACAATGAGCCAAATTAAACCTTTTCTCCCTTAATTCATGTGCCAGATATCTTGTCCCAGCAATGGAAAGATACTAGTATATGAAAGAGAAAAGATCAATCAACCCGGAATTCTGTAACAAGCAAAAACAGCTTTCCCAAGTAAAGACAAAATTTTCAAATACACAAAAGCTGAAAGAATTAATCACCAGAAGACCTCCCTGCAAGAAATATTTTAAAAAAAAAGTCCTTTGTAAGAAGGGGCCTGATGCTACATGGACACCCGAATCTCTGCAAAGGAATGAAGAACCCAGCGATGCTAATTGTATGGGTAAATACAAAGATGTTACATAACTTTCTAAAGTAAAAAATGCTTATTCTGTACAAAGTACTATTTAAGACCAGCAATATTGGAGTATTCAAAGAATAAATAATTGATTTTGCTTCCGAAAGGACCTTGCATTCTATTTGAAATATCAGACAGATAGGAAAGGGCTGCCAGGAATGGTTGTGTTTTATTTAAATCTTCTAATGCTAGACTTAGCTTTAATTACCAGTGAGGCCAGCTGTAAGATCACCACAGAGACTGGAGATGTAGCTCAGTAGTAGAACACATGCACAGTCCAGCACTAGGAGGCAGCCAGAGGCAAGAGGTTCAAGAGTTCAAGGCCAGTCTGTGCTACATAGCAAAATTCTGCCTAAAAAGCCAGCAGAAAAAGGGACAAGGCAAATTTTAGGAAGGATGTGGGAAGTTCTTACGATGACCTGAGAACAGAACTCCATCACTAAAATTGCAAGTCAGGATACTAGTACTGCGGAGATTCTCTTAAATCCAGAGCATGGCCGCTTCATTAGGCACTTCAGGCCCAGGGCCCCAGGCCTGTGGTGGTCTTCTGAGGTAGTGGGGATGGAACTCAGTGTCTCGTGTATGGTAGGCAAATGTGCTACTACCGATGTATGTCTTCAGCTCCTGAGGTGATCTTACAACTGTTCTCATTCCTAATTCAAGCTGAGTCTGGCATTAGGAGATTTAAATAAAAGCACAACCTTTATTCTTTTATTGACAAGCATTCACTGAGAAGAGTGTTATGAGCTGTAATAAATGTTGAAGACATGAAATGTAATTAAAACCTATGTTGCTATGGTCTTTCTCTCTCCCTCTCTCTCTCTCTCCCTCTCTACCCCCTACTCCAGTCTCCTCCTTCTCTCTCTCTCCCTCTTTCTCTCTCTTCCTCCTTCCTCCCTCCCTGTCAATTTTGGCAGTGCTGGGGATTAAACCCAGGGCCTCACAAATGCTAACCAAACACTGTGCCACCGAGCTACACCTCCGGTTCATGAGCATTATCATTGAGCACAGACCTAGTGAAATATGTTTGGTAGTTAGCTCAGAGGAGGGCTTGATCATGGGAGGCTAGCATTCCTGAAAGGCTTCATGGAAAGGCTGAGCCATTAAGAGGATATAGACGGGTGGAGACAGTAAAGCCTTGCTGGGGTTGTAGTGCAGTGGTACAGTACCTTCCTAGCATGCATGAGGCCCTAGATTCAATCCCTAACACTGCAAAATATGAAAACAAATAAAGCAAAACAAGGGTGAGGCTTTCTGGAGGGTGCTGAGCTCAGGTGTGGAAACAGCAATGTGCTCAGTGTTGATGGAGATGAAGAGGAAGGAGCTTTGCCAGCTGAGGCAGGGTTGCTTGTTGGGGAAGAAAAGAAAGGAGCTTCAGTTGGAAGAGTGAGTTACCAAAAGCCCTTTTAAGTAGCAGAGTTTTTAATTTAGAGATTGACATGGATCTCAGATTTTTAATAAGGTAGAAAAAAGGACAAGCTGACTGGTAAATTGTATAATAAAGCCATGATTATGTCTTCATGAGCAACTTGCTCCAACTCACTATAACCATTTATCAGACAATGTATAATATACACTGTAAACAGCAGTTGTTTATATTTCCCAGAAAGCAAATAAGGATTTAGGGAAATTAGGTAGAAATAAAGCTAAACCCCATAATAAGAAGCTACTCTGATGATCTGCCTGTGTACTGAGCCAAAGATCTGCCTTGTTAAACATTCTGTTGGCTCTTGGATAGGTCTATGTGTCTCAGTATCCTCATCTAAAAAACAGACTTTTTGTGAACATATTCTGAAAATCCTGGTGTAAAAATGTTATGAAAACAGCTTGTCATGGGAGTGCACACCTGTAATCCCAGCGTTCTCAGATGCTGAGCCAGAAAGATTGCAAGTGAGAGCCCAGCTTGAGCAACTCAGTGACTTTCTAAAAATTCTATTTTGAAATACAAAAATTGCAAAAGGTCTGGAGATGTAGCTCAGTGAAAAGGTCCTGGGTTCAATTTCCAATACTGCTTTCTATCCCCACCACCAAAATAATAATAATAATAATAATAATAATAATAATAATAATAATATATAATGCTGTATGATAATAACAATGCTTTGAAAAGATGCATCTTAAATGACTGCCACTTTTATTAGAAATAAGAGCCACTACTGTTCTGAAGACACTTTTTCATACTGGGAATTGAACCCAGGGCTTTTGCACTGAGCTACATCCCCAGCTCTTTAAATTTTTGTTTTGTTTTGTTTTAAGTTAGAGTCTTGCTAAATTGCCCAGATTGCGCTCTAACTTGAAATCCTCCTGCCTCAGCCTCCCAGAGTGCTAGGATTACAGGTGTGAGTCACTGTACCTGACTGTGAAGATGTTTGAAGAACATATACTTGACAAAAATAAGGCAAGCGTGGTCAAAGATGATATTTTTTAAGGCAAAGTCTTGCTAGTCCAGGCAGGACTTGAACTAGTGATTTTCCTATTTGAGCCTGAGTGGTATTACAGGTTTATGTTACTACACCTGACTGAAGATGGTCATTTATTTTCCGTTGTTCTATAGTCATTTCCATTGTAACTTTTCCCTATAGCTGTTTTATTCATTAACTTTTCCTTTGTTCTAATGTTGTATTTCCCTAAAATTAAGATCTAACCAAAAAATAAGCCCTAACATGATTTTTCAGGATGCTTGTCATGTAAACTCTACCCCCCAAATAAACCCTGGTCAAGATCATCAGTCTGAAAGACAAATTTGGTACATCTGTTGCAACACATGACAGATGTATTGAATTATAAAATAATAATATTAATATGTAAAGTATAAATAAACTATACTATTGATATTAATACTTAAAATAAATAATAATATAAATTATAATTAAATATTTATAAATACTCAAGCAGATGCCTTTGGGCAAGAGGTAAATGCCTATGTAAACAGATGTACTGAAGACTTGCAGTCGAATGACCAACTGGAGGACTGACACACTACACAAATACTGTGTGCATTTGATAATGAATGAAGGTGTTTGTGTCTGATATGAATCTTCACAATTCAGTACATCACGTGTTGTTGCTACATGGACAAACAATGCTCACTGAAGCAGAGCTATATTGCTAGATATGAGACTTCAGGGCCAATGGTTCTACAAGAAACTGAGACACAAGAAATTCAGGCCAGAATTTGGGATTTGGAGAATTAGGACAATATCCCTGAAGAAGATGGCATGACTATGTTTGAATAAATGTAGATATTTATGCACAAATACATGAATAAATATAGATTGTTGTACATGAATAAATGTAGATTGTGGTACATAAAAAATAAGACACCTCCTGAAAATAAGCCCCATTGCATCTTTTGGAACAAAAAGTAATATAAGACCCCATCTTGTTTTGGGGAAACACAGTTCATGTTCTTGCTTTGCCCATCTATACAAGGTTACAGAATGTACCTCATATGCAAGTCAAACAAACAAAAGACTAGAGGTATATAGTCTGAATATTCACTTACATATTTTTTATTCATGTAAACAAATATTGTTCAATTAAAATATGTCAGAAACAATGCAATATGAAAGAACTATATCCTCACAGAGCTACTGTATGTGGCCCACACGGTCACAGAAGTCAGCAGCACTGCTACAAATCACTGCAGAAAGAGCACTGATGGGGCCGTTCCCACATGCTCTGGGAGAAGTCAATCTGGCTGGCCATGGGCCTGGGTTGAAGAAGCTTCATGGCTGGGAACAGTGAACTGGTTGTCCAAAGACCACTGGAACCTGGTGTGCTGACACATGCTCGTAACACCAGCTACTAGAGAGGTTAAAGCAGGAGGCTAATAATTTTGATGCCAGGCTGGGCAATTCAGCAAGACCTTTTCTCAAAATTAAAAGGTGGGGAAGAGAGATAGATCAGTGGCAGACAGCTTCCTAACACAGATGAAGCCCTGAGTTCAATTGCCAATGCTGAAAAAGAGAAAAAGAAAGAGAGAGAAGAAAGAAAGAAAGAAAGAAAGAAAGAAAGAAAGAAAGAAAGAAAGAAAGAAAGAAAGAGAAGCAACCCAATAAGTCACACACACACACACACACACACACACACACACAGATTTAAAAAACTGGGCATTGTGGTGTACACCTATTATCTCAGTACTCAGGAGGCTGAGTCAAGAGGATCACTATGCATTTAAGGCCATCCTGGGATACACAGTGAGTTCAAGGTCTCATCCTACTCTGTTGTTACAAAGGTAATCAACCATGAAATAGTCAAAAGACAGTAGAGATGACCAGTAACAACAGTAAAGGATCAAACAACACAAATGGACTTTGCTATAACTGAATGACAGTCAACACAGCCACATCTAGAATCTCTCTCACTGCTCCTGATAAACCTCTTCAACTGATTTCACTACCTGTATCTTCAGTGCCAACCTAGCTCTTTGTGATTATGGGCACACTGCTGGATCGCAGGAATCTTCCTGACTTGGTTGTCATCCACTTGCTTGTGTCATTGCTCTTTTCTACTCTCTTGCATCTAAAATTAAGTTTTCCAGTTGTCAAGGTTCCTCATGTTTTGATACTTTTAGGCCTCCTGTTCTTTCTACACAGAGTGATTTTGTTATTGTTGTTTTGAGACAGGATCTCATTAAGTTGCTAAGTCACCCAAACTGAATTCAAACTTCAATCCTCCTGTCTCACCCTCCCAGAGTGCTGGGATTACAGGCATGTATCACCGTGCCCTGCTTGAACACTTTATGTTAATAAGCATGAGAACAAGCAAAATAGCTGTGTTGGTCTGGCCAACTAGGTAGTTCAAGTGATAGGAGTGAACCAACTAGAATAAGGTACAGGGAAGCAATTTGCAAGTACCAGTGGCCAATGAGTACTAGTTCATTGCTGCTTCTACTCATAGCTACTATTATTTTTTTAATGTAAATGTTTTATGTCTGGCTGCTTTGGACAGAGAAATGATAATACAGGTAGCATTTCCAATCTACTTGCATAATCAAAGAATGATTACCAATAAATCTGACAACACCATGAAGGGTAGCAAGAAATTCACTACAAGATCAGTAATACTTGTCTGTGAACAACTCAAAAATAGAAGACTGTGAACAGTAATGAGTTGGTCTTGAGATACAGCAGATAGCAAACAGAGAGCTTGCAAGTTGGAATTTTACCCAAAGCCCTGAGGGTCAACAAGAGCTCATAAATAATTACTAGAGAATGGAAAAAACTGGCTTATTGAAATTTGGGGATATTAATAATGCTCTGCTTCTCTGGTGATCCTTTCCCTCAGGGGAACTGGCAAGCAGCCTCACTACTCAAAACCCTCCTTCTGCTGGGGCTGGCAAGATTGGGAGACATCATTAACTACTGTCACCCAGCAGTAGCAGTGAAAAATGTGAATAGCCTTCTCCAGGCCACCTCAAGAAACTGGGCACACACACACACACACACATACACACACACGCACGCACACAAAATCGGATTCATTCAACAAGCAAGAAATGTTTATAGAGACTGTACATGTTTGGCAAATAGTAAGTGCTCAATAAAGTCTGCCTTGTGCCTAACATATAGTAGGTTCATTGTGATTATTTATTGTTGAGGGTATCTAGGAACAGACTGACCATGTCCCTACACCAGAAATTCTATAACTGCATGCTCCTTCTAGAAGGCTACCACAACAGATTCTGACAGTTCTTCCTCAATCCTGTTCTTTTCCAGGGCACACTGGCCTTGGCACAAATAAACCACCCTTTCCAGCCTTCTTTGGAGTTAGATGTTGTCACATGACTGAGTTCCAGCCAAAAGAATATAAGCAGAGCTGATTTCAGTCCTGCTCCTCAAAGTCTCCTTCATAGTTCTCATCTCCCATAATGACCCTGTTGAAAAATTCCTTCATATAAAACAACTACCAAATATGGGTGTACAAAATCCAATAACTTAAAGGTATCAGATGCACAGGGCAATGAGAAATATACTCTTTGCATGTGCCCAGTTCTATAAAGAACTTCTACAAATAAGTAATAAGACAAATGTCAATTTTTTAAAAATAGGCAAAAATAGCCATGTATAGTGGTACACACTTGTCTCCTAGCACTGAGGGAGGCTGACACAGGAGGATCACAGGCTCAAGTCTAGCCAGGGCAACCTAGAAACTTTGTGAGACTGTCTAAAAATACAAAATAAAATGGACAGGGACTATAACTCAGTGGAAAGGCCCTAGGTTCAATCCCCAGTTACACAAGCACTCACATGAACATACATACATACATACTCGAAGAAAGATTCGAGCAGGCACGCCACAAAATAAAATATACAAATAACCAACAAATGCCATCAAAGATGTTTGTCTTCACTAGTCATTAGGATCATGCAAATGATAAACAAGACTCTACTACTCATCCACTAAAATGGCTTATCCACAATGTTTTGAGAGTTTTCTAAAGTTCCAGACACTAACTTCTTAGGTTTCACAATGAGTGTTATCCACATTTTACAGTTAAGGTAACTGGATCCTATGGGCTACAAAGCTCTTATAGATATGGTACTTTTGATCTTTGAAATACAATCTCTGAATGACAATGGTATGCAAAGGTCTTTTTTTTTTTTCTTTGCATGCACATGTATGGTACTAGGGATTGAACCCAAGGCCTTCTCATTAAGCTACACTCCCAGAACTTTTTAATTTTCATTTCAAAACAGAATCTAAGTCACTAAATTGTCCAGGCTGGGTTCAAACTTGCCATCCTCCTACCTCTGCCTCTCAAGGATGCTGGGCTTACAGGTCTGTCTGCCACACCTGGCCAGCATAAAGTATTTTAACCATTTCAAGGAGGAGTATATAACTCAGTCTAGGATTGAAGGGAAAGATGTGGCCTCAATTAGGTCACAAAGAAGAATCAAAGAAGCTAGTTAGATGAAGGAGAGGGGGAAATAACTCAAGCGGGGGGAGATAGTGCAAATAGAAGCGTAGGAATGGGGAACAAGGTAGGTGTTCATTTGGGATTTTTAGACTGTAAAGTGTGACACAGATAATGCAGAATTTTAGACAAGTTTCAGATCAGATTCTGAAGACACAGTGATCTAAATATTCAACCAGTATTTACTGAATACCCACGTACATGTCCCAGAAAATAACATAAGAAATATCCCTATTTCAGAGGTACCTACAATCTAGTAAGAGAGACTAGCCATCTCTAGTGTTATAAAACAATATAGAATGGTTAAAATCACAACATGGATTATTCCATGTATTAAAGAGAATGTAGGGCCGGGGATCTAGCTCAGTGGCCTAAGCGCCTGCCTGGCAAGTGCGAGGTCGTGAGTTCAATCCCCAGTGCCAGAAAAAAAAAAAAAATAAGAGAGAGAGAGAATGTAGAATAACTAGAAATCTCAGACATTTCTGGTGACAATGTAAGATAATGCAGCAAGTTTTGTAAGCAGTAGTACCCCGCTTCTAGATATTTACACAAGAGAAGTGAAAATATATGTATGAACCACGTGTAATGGCACATGCCTGTAATCCCAGCACTCTGGGAGGCTGAGGCAGGAGGTTTGTAAATCCAAGCTCAGCCTTAGAATTTAGAGACCTAGCAATACATTGTCTTCATTTTTTTTAAATAAAAAGAAAATGTATAACTCATAAGGACAAATACGCCAGCAAGGCAAGTTGGCACACACATGTAACTCCAGCTCTCAGAAGGCTGAGAAAGGAGATCACCATGAGTTCTGGTTCAGCCTGGCTACATAGTGAGTTTAAGGCAGTCTAAACTACACAACGAGTGCCTGTCTTAAAAAAATACATGCAAATCATAGCAGCCTTATAATAGCTAAAATCTGGTGAACAAATCATGGTGTATCCATACAATGAGATGCCATCCACCAATAAAAATCAATGAATTACTAATACCATGATCACATGGATGATGCCAAGCAAATAGCAAAATACATATTATATACCATTTGTATGTCAACAAACTTACCTACCTTGTCAGAAAGTTGCCTGAGGATAGGAGTTTCAAGAGGGGATCAGATGTAAAAAGATAGGAATTTTTTTTTACAGTGTTAGCAAGTCTGTAATTTTGTTTTCATGGTGCTCATACAACTCAGTACAGTTTTTAGAAGTACTAAACTTACCACTAAAATGGGTAAATCTTATTTTAACCTCTGTTTCCTATTCATCTACCAACTGACTGCAGCACCCAGAGAGGCCTGGGAAACCAAGTGTTCTTGGGCATCTTCAGAAACATGTAGGATGGAGTGCGCTCTGATACTGCTAAAAAATACCCCCAAATTAGACTGTTACATGACTGAGAAACAAAGAGTTTCCATGTTGTGCACCTGAAGTTTGGGGAGTGACAGTATTACAGACTGCTAAGTTAGGTAGAAATATCACAGATAGACAGGGCTGGGCCCTCAGGGGAGTCTGTGCATCAGACAAGAATACAGTACAACCGTGGCTGGAGGTGCACCCTTTGAAGGCCAGGCCTCCAGGTGAAGATGGAATGACCAGGCCTACGGATCTTCCCAGGAGATAAGTAATACCCTATAACTGGTACCACCTGGTCCAACAAAGTCTAACTAGACATCAGTCACCTAGGTGGGTGATCAGGACCTCCTGACCCATCTCTTCCATAAAAGGTCCTGGCCTTTCCAAGTGCACTTTCTGCATGACTTGCTTCCTCACTGGCTCAACTTTGCCTATATTTATAATCTTACTGATTAATCACAATTTTGCTCCATGTTGTACCCACTTGGTGATTTTGTTCTATAAAACTTCCTTTGAGAAGTGGACTTGCTGACAACCTACTTTCAGGTCCCTTCTGTTTCTCAGGAGCTATTTCTCCCATTTTTTTTTTTTTTTTGTACCAAGGATTGAACTCATGACCTTGCTTTTGCCAGGCAGGCACTTGTGCCACTAAGCTAAACCCCCAGCCCAATGTTTTCCTACTCTTAACCTCCATTGTTCCTTAGAATTCATTCTTTGATTTTGGGGGACATGAGCTTGGTGTATCTGACATGTAGCAGTCTGGGAGTTATGCTATTTCCCTTATATCATTTGGAGGTCCTATATCAACAGAAGCAATGATCTCTTTAACCAATATATACATCTCCCAAGTTAAACATACAGTTTAGACCACTGAAATTGTCTTTTCTCAATTCATTAATTTAACTGGAGAAAAATCAGCAATAAGCGGAATACCCCAGATAAGAGAACAATTAGGATTGTGTGTGGTGGCACATGCCTGTAATCTCAGTACTCCAGAGGTTGGGGGCTTAAGGGTTGACAAGAGAACCTGAATTCAAG
Organism: Cuniculus paca; assembly: GCA_004365215.1. Classification (NCBI taxonomy): domain Eukaryota; kingdom Metazoa; phylum Chordata; class Mammalia; order Rodentia; family Cuniculidae; genus Cuniculus; species Cuniculus paca. Next base: position 2,456 of record RJWT010026768.1, on the reverse strand, counting down.
GCCAGCCTGGGCTACATGGTGAGAAGCTATCTCAAACTCCCCTCCTCAAAAGAAAGTAATTAGGTAAATTATGGTATATTCATTCTATATAATGTTTATAATCTAACCTCTTCCACAGTTATGAGAACTGTGTAGTACCTTGGAAACATACTTAAAATACAAAGTGAAAAAGGTCTAAACCAGAAATCTATCCACGCTATTGTACTAGGAGGTCAGATACTTTAAACTGCATTTGTCCAAGGCTTTTCACATATTTAGACCTGTCAAAAAAGACCTACCTGGCATATGATTGCATGTGGGACTGAGGAATGTATTGTGTAAAACCATATCATAAAGAAAAGAAGCAGGCGTGGTGCATGCCTGAAATTCCAGCACTCTGGGAGGCTGAGGCAGGAGGATCATAAATTGGAGCTTAGCTGGGGCAGTTTAGTAATTTAGCAAAACCCTGTCTCAAAATAAGAAGGTCTGGGGGTACAGCTCATGTAGCTCAGTGTGAAGGCCCTGGGTTCAATCCTTTACTGAAAAAAAAAATCAAAATAGTAAAGAGCTACCAGGAAAAAAAGAAAAAAAAAAGATATCCTAAGAAGTCCATCAAACATTTAGCTTACCCTCCCCCAAACAATGGATTCAGAGATGCTTAGGGACTCTGGACTGCCATAAAAAAGCTTGTGAAAAAATACAAGGTGTGTCTCACTAAAACATTCGTATTTGCACTGCCTGATATCTGGTGTTCCTGCCTCTAAGTGGATTTGTCAGTGGTGTACATGCAAGACCCCATGGAGCTGGCCTGTCCTCACTGGCTGACAGAAGAAGGAACCATGCCAGGAGAAGGAGTTGGGCAGTTTCTGAGGCTTCCGTGGCAGCATGGGCAATAGGAAACGTTTCCAAAGGGAGATGCTAAAAAGGAGAGGAAAACAGGAGAGATGACACATGCTAGCTAGAGGATTAGTTCCTGAGAATTCAAGAACTAGCAAGGAGGGATTTGAAGAGGACTGGAATTTCTGCAGAAGCAGTAGGGGCAGAAGTTGAGAAATGTTACCTGATCACTGTTAGTGAAACCAATCATGACTGCTGGCTGGTCTAACTCATAGAAACACACAAATATATATGATTAAAATAATTAGAGAGAGAAACTGGTTTCATTATACCTTTGGAAAAGGAATAGGCAAACATATAAATAAAGTGTGAAACAAAACATATAAAAATTAAAACATGAAAGTGTATCTGGGTGCTTGGGAGTCTGAGGCAAGAGGATCGTGAATTTTTTTTTCTGAAGGTTCTGTTTTTATAGACCCTAATGTGACACTTTATTTAATTCATGTATTGTTTGTCATGTAATTTCTGAATAATTTACTTTTTCTATTCTTATAGCACAGGCATTACAAGAACAGGAAGAATAAAACATCATGATCTCCTCTGACTAGTATATATTCTAGAACAAACATAGCTCTAGTGTAAAGGTTATTTGGGAAGTTAAAGAAGTTTTTTGCTGGGTGTAATGGTGCACACCTATAATCTCAGAACTTGGGAGTCAAAGGCAGGAGGATCAGTGTGAGTTCCAGGCCAGACTGGGCTGCATAAAGAGATCTATACTACTAATTGTATTAGTTCTTGGAAAACAACAGTTAATACTCATAAGATTAGATCAATTTTACACGTCTATATCCGGTAATCTAAGCAGCCCTTTTCAAGGGAACAATATGCAATATTACAGCCATTGTTCAATTCCTGTCATCTTGTTTTGAAAATCTATTCTGTTATTGTTTTAGGTTTGCTGTTGCTGTTTGCTTGTCTCTTGCTTTTTGTTTTTCTTTTCTATGTCTTTTTTTCACTTAAATAAAAGAATTAAAAATATGTTTTAAAGAAGTTTTTTTTTCAATTTTCAGTTTTTCTCACTGTATGTATCCTCTCAATGGCAAGTTCACCATTCTCCAGGAGTTTGACCATGGCCCTTGGAAGAATAGGAAGACATCTGAGGAAGAGGGAAGGGAGACCTGCCCTTAGGCTTGGGGCAACTTTGTGGGGCAACGTTGTGAGTCAATGAAGCTTAGAAGCTATTACCCGGCATTTCCAATTTGCTCTAAAGCTGAGCACATCCATGACCTTCCTTGGAGTCCTTGCAAGTAACACATGAGGCTGTGAGAGTGAAGTCGAAGCTGTGGTGGAGACCCTGTGGGAGATGCTCAAAATGTGCAATGTCTGCTGAGGAAAGTGGCCAGCAAAGAGCAGGGCCAGCCCAGGAGAGGGGCCGTGTGGGCTGCAGCCAGGAAGGCCAAGGCAGGGAAGCTGCTGGAGCACTCTGGAGTTCCCAGATAGCCTCAGAGCAGGACTGAAAACCAAACTCTGGAGAGCCAGAACTTTCAGTCCCACCTCTGATCTTTGGGAAGTGGGACTAGAAATTGAACTCGATTTAAAAAAAAATAAAAACAAAAACAAACTTTCCTCTTGGTACCAGG